>JZKD02S0112379.1:244755-288707 GCA_000966675.3 Picea glauca
TATATATATATATATATATATATATATATATGGATCTATCACACGATCTGGGCTAGGCTCATCGAGGGGCTAGGGTGATGTCGATCGTGCAGCCTTGGTTGGTTTACAGAGATGAACTGTTATTATTATTTATTTGCCACCGATATTCAAATTCTAAAAAATGTATTGTAGTTGAAATTTCATAAGTGACCGGTGGGTTGATATGACCGCCAGAAGTGTTAAACCCGGTAGAGTCCACAACAAACACCACCAGAGCGTGAGCTAGCGCCACCCCAACCAGCCCCAACGAGTTCATAGATGCATCCGATGTCATTTTATCTGCACCCATCACCCCATCACAACACAAAAACATGATCAGAAACCTTTCAAATTTCCAGAAAAAAAAAAAACGGAATACAGAACAGTGGAACGAACCATAAGCCATGGCAGATTCTTCCCCAGCGAAAACCAATTCAAAAGATTGCTTTCCTTGCCAAATGCAGAAGAAATCCCTACTACTTGGGGATAATTTAGCCGCGAAATGGTTTTCCTTACTGAATGTGGAATAAATCCCCATTACTGGTCAAATGTAGAAGAAATCCCTACCCTCGGAACTACTTAGTCAAGAAATTGCTCTCCTCGCTGGTAAAATAAATCCCCACGGGTGACAGCAAGTTTGTAAGTATGTTCGAAAACTTAAAAAAAACAGTAAAAAAATATTGGCTTGGTATAAAAATTTGTTTTTGAAAAAATGACTTGGTTTATATGGTTACTTATATTTGTCGAGTAATCTAAGCATAATTCTAACTACCAACTCTAAAGTAATATTATATAATTTTACAATGCTATTTTTATAGAGATAATCATTGAATGGTTCCACTATTTGCAGTTGTTTGCATAGGAATATGTCTCAGTGAAGGGAAAAAAGAGTTGTTTGCATAGGAATATGTAGAAAAAAAAAATTATTTAATGTTTGATGCAAATAATATATGACTATATTTTTTAATATATAAATATATGTTTTATGATTTTTTTTTAAGATATTTATGAAAAAAAATTATGTTTTTAAAGGTTTTTTTTTATTGAATTTGTTTTTTTAAGTTTTTTTTTTTATAAGTTTGAAGGCATTTTAAAAGAAGATTTTTGTTTTAAATTATTGTTTTCCAGCTAAATTTTAATAAATATATATTTTTGAAGATTTTTTTTTCTTTATTTATATTTTAATGTAAATTTAAGAAAAAAAAAAAGAACTTAGTAAATAAATTTTCAAGTGATTATTTAGGATTTAATTTTGGGTTTTTTTTATTCGTGTAGGGATTTGTTGTCAAAGCCACAATTTGAATTAGGTCATAATTAGTTGTAATTTTAGCGTTTAGAAAAAAACATTTTGCTTTAGGTAGCAACATGTGTTTATTTAGGTGTTCATTTTAAGGTTTTTCTAAGCAACTATTTTATGTTTTAAGGTCATGCTTGAAAAAAGTTGTAATTTTGACCCGGTCATAAAAATTGGTGCTATCGATAGCACCACGTTTTGATTTGGGGGTTGATTTTAGAGTTTTTTTGAGCAACTATTTTATCCTTTAAGCCCATGCTTGAAAAAAGTTGTAATTTTAACCCAGTTACAAAAAATGGTGCTACCGGTAGCACCACTTTTTGATTTGGGGGTTGATTTTAAAATTTGTTTGAGAAGGCATTTGATCCTTAATCTCATGCTTGAAAAAAGTTGTAATTTTGACTCGGTTACAAAAAATGGTGGTACCAGTAGCACCAGTGTTTGATTTGGGGGTCGATTTTCATGTTTTTTATGCAAAAATATGGGTTTTAAGGGCTAGAGTTCTCATTTTGAGGTCACAGTTCTCATTAAGTTGGTAACTATGTTCCTCACATACTATCAGCGCATGTGTCTACTATAACCATGTCAAATTTTAGTGCATACAAGAATAAACTGAAAAAATTTCAACGTTGGCCCCATTCACATGTCACTCTATGCAGGGTCAAATTAAAGAATAATTTCCACAAATTACAACCTTGTAATGGTGTATATTTATAGCAATTGGTGGTGTTTGTGGGTATGTCCTTCACGGGATATCTCACGTGATATGTGTCCCTCAAAGGGATCTGGTCGTCTAATCTCACTATATTTACACATGAAAATTATTTGAAGCTGACCTGGAAGGGATTCCGTAGTGTGACGAGTCGATTGTAATCAAACATGAAATGGAAGAAATCAATGAGGGTTGACACACCTTTAAACTAAAAAGATTTGGTCAAGAATTATTTAATTTATTTATAAATATATTACCTTTCAATTTTTAGTAAAATTAATTTATTTATGACCTTATTAGCTTGGAAATATAAGAAATTTAAGGGGTCATCAACTAGACAGGTTTATATTCTCACATAAATAAATTGTGTAAATATGTTAGTATATATTTTTATTTCATAGTTAAGTCCAAGTTTATATTACCCATTAATTAAGCATGTAGTTGAAATAATTTATGAATTGACTCTTTTTAGTGGTTCATTTTGGTAAGTCGGAAAAGATTGAAAAGTATAAAATATTGATGTCAATATATAATGGGATTGGATGGATGAGTAGAGCATAAGATTGGATATGGTATCACCAAAGGGGGAGATGAAAAGTGTCAACTCAAGATTTTGTCTAGATTTACATTATGAACCTTAAATGAAACAATTATGGGGAGTGTAAAGGTACATAATTTTCATGTCATCAAGAAAGTCAACAATCATTTCCCTCAACTTTGTCTCATTTGTCATTCACTCTATCACCCTTTCATGTTCATGATTTACACTTCTCGTGCTAGGCTCTCCCTTGCTAGCCATTAATCAATCGAAATTGACCAAAATAAATGATGTGAAAGAGAAATTGCAAAGTTATGTTGAGAGATAGGTGGTTGTAGGTGAACATATAGGCTTGAGAAGTTAGTCACTGACATTTGGTTTCCATTAATTTATATCATTATGTGCTTGTATATTCCATTGCATTTCATTGTTTTTCATTTCATGTGCATTTAATTAATTCTAGGTCTATATGGGAGATCTCCTCTACTACGATTATGGTGAGATGGTCTCTTAAGGGTTGGAATTTTAATGGTTTCTTTAGTGGATACCCATCACATGGCTAGGAGGGTTGGGTGAGAGCATCACACTAATATAATTTAATACACCAAGTATTGAAGATTTTGTTTCTATTAAGTGAATTAATGGATTTGATTGTCCAAGTAAATGGAATGACAAGTTATGTGGATGTAAAAAAAATTGGAATTTGTAATTGCTAAGCAAAACATATGTATCATAATGTATCTCACATGAATATGACGTTGTTTAAATTATCACAAGGGACAATTAACAAAATTTTAGGTTTCAACAACATATTCTATTTGTTTTCTTTCAAAATAATTAAAAATTAATATTAATTTTTTTCTACGCTAAGTTAGAAAAACCTAAAATTACAAGTTTGTACTAAATACTATAAAACTACTCAAAATTTAATATAAAGATTAATTAATATACAACATACATTAAAAATTATTTCTTTATATATATTATTGAATCTTTCACGAGACAAAATTGCATTCATGAATCATTTCCACCTTTCTATAATATTCACGCATGTAGATGAACTATAACATCTACATCATATTAATTTATCATTATCTTCTTGCAACGTTGTTTCTTTGGCATCCATGTCAAACTATAATATTAATTAAAAGAAATCCAAGTTTTTGTGTCCTCATCACAATACGATGATGGATAATTTCATCTCCTTCACAATTAGGTTCTAATTTTGTCGTTTGATTGTTGAATTCTTTGTGTGGGTCATATTTGAGTCTCAAAACCCTCCCATACCGTCAACACATGCATCTACTATAACCATGTCAAATTTTAGTGCATACAAGAACAAACTGAAAAAATTTTAGTGTTGGCCCCATTCACATGTCACTCTGCACGGGGTCAAATTAAAGAATAATTTCCACTAATTGGTAATTAATGGACAACCTTAAAAATTGTTAGATGAACCAAAGTTAAAATTGGATATGATGGTATAAACCTGAATGAGATTCTCTTGGTTTCAAGAATAATATATTATCTACTGAACAAGACCAACCACATGAAGGTGGAAACCCATATGGCCCCTACCCCCCCTCACATCACTCTCAATTCCCCAATACCCAATTTAGCTACTATAAAAAATTTGAAAGCAACATAGTAAGAATTAAGCATAGAAACTAAGAAAACAAAAATTTAAGGTAAATGAAAGAGAACAAATAAACTGAAAACATATAAATACATACCTTCTGCATTTCAACATTTTGATATCATTAATCTTCTTATTCATCCAACTCACTATCTGTATCATCCGCTTCAGAATTGATGTTGTAAGGATTGTCCATATCGACATCATCATCAATGTCATCATTTCCAATCACATCATCGTCTATATCATCATCAGGAACATTGTCTCCTACATTCGGTTCCACTTCTTCATGTTCTTCATCTAAAACATCGTCGATATCATCTTCATCCATAACATTTTCTAGAACATCTCCTTCAACTTCTACGACATCGTCATCTGACACATGAACTAACTACTCCTCTACATTATATTCTTCTTCAATATCATCGTCTTCTACTACATTATACTTTATCAGCCTTCCTCTTGGATCATATCTAACAACATATGACAAACCCCCTCTACCTGGAACCTCTGAGTAAATACATGTTCTCATTGGGTTGAAGGAACATAGGGCTTTGATCCTAGCTCAACATTCCTTGTATTAACCATGGTAAATCCATTAGCATGTTGATTAACAATTATATTGGGATCATGTTCATTCCTTTCTATCATGTACCATTTGACTTTGAACGGAACTAATTTGAAGGATTTAAAGTCACACTCAAGTATATCATCCAAAAACCCATAGTATCAATTTTCAGAGACTTCTGGATATCTGTCACTTCTAGAGGAAACATTAGTAACCTGAAATACTGCATTTATCCCACTATCAAAAGTTTTTATATTTTCATCCAACTTTTTGATGTGAAATTTGTGGCCATTGCACCACATATTCTTGTGTTGTTTCAACTGAATTATGCCAAACACGTAAAAAATGCATTGTCAATTGATAAACATATTTATAATTGGAAATTATGAAAATTTATAAGAAAAAAAACGCGTCATATACATCAATATAATATTCAAAAATACTAAATAGTATGGGTGAATATGTTTTCCTGTTTATTTTTTAAACCATATGCTAAATCAATTTCCCTCTGTGTAAGATTGGTATCTCCTTTAGGTTCAGCTTCTTTGACCAATGTAGCCACACCAAACCATGATAGCCTACCATTATTAGATTGTATACATCATTCAATCCATACCTTCATACAATCAAGATTGTTTGCAATGTATAAATGCATTGCATCCCACTCTCGACTAGTTGTATTAAAATAAAACAATATTTCACATATAATCAGTTACCATGGTATACCTTCATAATAATGGATTATGCAGGAAGACTGAAAATTAAATAAGCACGACATACATAAAAATGAAAATTCAAATGTATTATAAATTTCCACCATATACTTACATGTCACTTTCCTTATTATACCTTTCCCCAATATGTGCTCCCCTTTAAATTTGTTGATGGAGTTGACATCCCAAATGTGATCCACATTAATATTTGCATCTATTTTAGGAATATATTGAGTAATATAAACCATGGTTTGCTATACCATAGAACCCTTAGGACGTGCTCTTTCTCTAACCAAATCCTTTAATGATTTCAAGTGCCTCTCAACCATCCACATTGACCTTGTGTGTATAGGTCCACTCTTTTCAATATACTCAACTTGGTGTACGTGTGATCCAGGTGGATATTGGTGGCCACCCACCTTTTCCAATTGGCTCAAAATAGTTTTCTAGCAATTTTGGTAATTTACTATTTTTAGTAGTTTTTAACTTGTGGGGCCATTTTGAGGGCCTAAATGAAGGTTTTTTGGGATCAAGCTTCTCAATGACATCCAAAGGCTCTCATTGAGCCCCATAAATGAATCTCATCGATGATACCTTTCCAACGAGCTATCGTGCTCCCCAAATGGAGATCGTATGCCAAAGTTACACCCTTGAGAAGTTGATACACCAAACTACCCAAAACGGGGTCCACAAAATTGTTGGTTTTTCATCTTTTGGGGTTAGGGTTTGGGATTTTATTTATGATAAAAAGGCATTTGGAGCCTCATTGTAAAATAATCTTCTTGTGAATGCGAGTAGCCATCACATCTCTTCTCAGAGATAAGCTGCCACCATTCTAGCGAGTCTTTCACTCTGTATTTTTATAGTCTTTGTACAATTTCTCTCATTAATTGAAAATTGTGTATTACTATATCTCTGTGTTTATGGTTGCATCTCTGATACATTTATGTTATATTATTGGACATTTGAGATATCTCTTTGCATTTATTTATTATATCTCCACTCTCATTTCATGTCGAAAATAATCTATATCAGTGGTATCAGAGCAGGCTACTCTTGATTGTTTTTTCAGTGCATGTCCCCGATGAGGTCCAAGTATAGAAAGTTGGGTCTTGAGCTTGTCTCTCTTGAATACAATCGCTCTCGCATACCCAAAAAACCCTTCGTGGTAGAAGAAAATAAAAACGACGGAGCAGACGATTCTATCAATATGTTGCTTGAGAAAGCTCTCAGGCAATAGAGGGATGAAATGATGGAGAATTTTTCCCACGTCCTTCAACATTTTCCGATAGAAACAGACGCATCTTCATCAAACAACCACTTTGGAAGCACCTCTCCTTTCAAGGTACATGTTAATTTTGATATTCCCATATTTGAAGGTCAGATAGATGCGGATGCCCTAGACAATTGGTTAAATCTGTTAGAAGGATATTTCTCTGTTCATAATTTTTTCGACAGGGAAAATATCACATTCGCACTCCTTAAATCTCTCCCCCATGTCAAACATTGGTGGGAAACTTGTTGGTAGCAAAGTTCCACAGAGGATTCTAGAATATATGGGGTCGATCCCACTTGGGATTTTTTTTTATGTGGTAAAGGAACAATATTACCTTATTGGCAACTATGAGGACCAGTACATGAGATAGACCACACTGCGTCAAGAGAGGGGCCAAGCAGTTCCGGAGTTCACCAATACCTTCCATACCTTGTGCACCAAGATGGGTATCAAAGACTCTGAACGAAATTTGGTTCTAAAATACCGTGGGTCTCTACACAGATACATCCAAACTGAAATGGATTTTCTGGACATCTCATCACTCGGTGCTTCTTATCAATATGTTGTTAAAATCAAGCAGAAATTTCATCACCAAAGAAAATGGGAGTTTTGGTCTGCAAATCTGCAACAACCAAAGTATAATAAAGACATCCCTAACAAACAGTCTCCTAAAAACCAGTTCAAGCCACAAGAAAAGAAGGGTCACGGGAAAACAAAGAAGGACACCGGAAAATAGTGTGATTTCCAAAAAATACCCTAGCACAACACCGAGGAATGTCGCTCAAAATAGTCATTGGTGGAAAAGATCAAAGACAAGGAGCCAAACCCTGATTCAAAATCTGATTCTGAAAATACTGGTAAAAGACAGATCATCGACGCAAACCCCACTGCTATTGTCACAACTGCAACAATTCAACCAAAAGAACCAACAGATCCTGAAAAGGGGGAGTGCCTTTTTCATTCATAGATGTGGGTGAAGGGGACCCCACTGCATTTTATTATTGATATTAGAATCCAGAACAACCTCATCTCAGCAAAGGTTGTCAAATAGTTGGGATTGTCAAAAACACCACACCCACAGCCATACAACATCGGGTGGTTTCACCAAGGATGAGATATTTGTGTCAGCCAGCAGTGTCGATTGTCAGACGGCGTCCAGACCTTCAAGGATGAGGTATTATGTGATGGTGCCCCACTAGATGTCTGTGATGTTCTCTTGGGCCAGCCATATATGTGGAAGCAC
Source organism: Picea glauca (assembly GCA_000966675.3). Taxonomy (NCBI): domain Eukaryota; kingdom Viridiplantae; phylum Streptophyta; class Pinopsida; order Pinales; family Pinaceae; genus Picea; species Picea glauca. The sequence continues at coordinate 252,754 of JZKD02S0112379.1, forward strand.
CATGGTGTTTACGAGTCTCGACCCCATAGTGTCATTGTTACTTTGGGGGATCATCTCTACATAATACCAGAGGTAGTTCCAACTATTGTCCCACCTAAACAGTGCCGCAAGGTAGTATATCATACTACAAAATTCAGCTTCTTCACAATTTGTTCAAAAGGTGAACGGGAGGAGATTGCAACCACTACAGCCTAAGCCCAAGCACCTTCTATCCAACAGAAGAGGGTCAACAAGACTGCAGCAAAGCACAAATATTATGTATGCAAACAAACATCTCATGTAGCCCAACTGGTTGAACAGATTCAACCCCTCCAGCAACAGGTTCATGACAGCCTTCCACAAACCAAGCAACGCGACGTCTCTAACAAGACAAGCAACTCACCAAGATTCAGATTCAGCAAACGTTTCACCCTCTCCCCCGGGAACTCAACGCAATGGATACCTTTTCTTCCTAAGGAGTGAGGATTGATCCAGGTGGATATTGGTGGCCACCCACCTTTTCAAACTGGCTCAAAACAATTTTCTGACAATTTTGGTAATTTACTATTTCTAGTAGTTTTTAACTTGCAGGGCCATTTTGAGGGCCTAAATGAAGGTTTTTTGGGATCGAGCTTCTCAATGACAGCCAAAGTCTCTAATTGAGCCCTCTAAATGAATCTCCTCGACGATACCATTCCAACGAGCTATCGTGCACCCCAAACGGATATCGTATGCCAAAGTTACGCCCCTGGGAAGTTGATACACCAAACTACCCAAAACGAGGTCCACAAAATTGTTGGCTTTTCATCTTCTGGGGTTAGGGTTTTGGATTTTATTTATGATAAAAAATCCTTTAGAGCCTCATTGTAAAATCATCTTCTTGTGAATGCGAGTAGCCGTCACATCTCTTCTTAGAGATAAGCTGCCACCATTCTAGCGAGTCTTTCACTCTGTATTTTTACAGTCTTTGTACAATTTCACTCATGAATAGGAAATTGTGTATTATTGTATCTTTGTATTTATGGTTGCATATATGATACCATAAATACAAAGATATAGATATCTTTGTGCATTTCTTTATTATATCTCTACTCTCATTTTGTGTCAAAAATAATCTGGATCAGTGGTATTAGAGCAGGTTGCAATTGATCATTTTTCAGTGCATGTCCCCGACGAGGTCCAAGTATAGTGAGTTGGTTCTCGAGCTTGTCTCTCTTGAAGACAATTTCTCTCACATGCCCAAGAAACCCTCCATGGAATAATAAAATAAAAATGATGGAGCAGACGATTCTATTAATATGTTGCTTGAGTAAGCTCTCACGCGACACAGGGACGAAATGATGGAGAATTTTTCCCACATTCTTCAATGCCCACCGATAGAAACAGGTGCATATTCATCAAACAACCACTTTTTAAGAACCTTTCCTTTCAAGCTACAGGTTAATTTTGATATTCCTGTATTTGAAGGTCAGATAGATGCGAATGCCCTAGAAAAATGGTTAAATCTGTTAGAAGGTTATTTCTTTGTTCATAATTTTTTTGACAAGGTAAATATCACCTTCACACTCCTTAAATCTCTCCCCTGTGTCAAACATTGGTGGGAAACTTACTTGGAGCAAAGTTCCAAAGAGGATTCTGGAATATATGGGGTCGATCCCACTTGGGATTTTTTTGTGAATACAGTAAAGGAACAATATTACCATGTTGGAAACTATGAGGACCAACACATGAGATGGACCACACTGTGGAAAGAGAGGGGTCGATCAGTTACAGAGTTCACAAATACCTTCCATACCTTGCACACCAAGTTGGGTATCAAAGACTCTAAATGACATTTGGTTCTAAAATACCATGGGGCTCTACATAGATACATCCAAACTGAAATAAATTTTCTAGACATCTCATCACTCGATGTTGCTTATCGATATGTTGTTAAAATTGAGTAGAAATTTAAGCACCAGAAAAAACGGGAGTTTGGGTCTACAAATCTGCAACAACCAAAGTATGATAAAGACAACTCTAACAAACATTCTCTCAAAAGCCAGTCCAAGCAATAGGAAAAGAAGGGTCACGAGAAGACAAAGAAGGACACTAGAAAATGGTGTGATTTCCACAAAAACCCTTGGCACAACACTGAGGAATGTCACTCAAAATTTTAATTGGTGGCCAAGATCAAAGACAAGGAGCCAAACCCTGATTCAAAATCTGATTCTGAAAATACTGGTAAAAGACAGATCATCGACGCAGACCCCATTGTTATTGTGGCGGCTGTAGCAATTCAACCAGAAGAACCAACAAATCTTGAAGAGGGGGAGTGCCTTTTTCATTCACAGATGTGGGTGAAGGGGACCCCACTGCATTTTATTGTTGATAGCGGAATCTAGAAGAACCTCATCTCAGCAAAGGTCGTCAAATAGTTGGGATTGTTGAAAACACCACACCCGCAGCCATACAACATCGGGTGGCTTCGCCAAGGATGAGATCTTCGTGTCAGCCAGCAATGTCGATTGTCATACGGCATCCAACACTTCAAGGATGAGGTATTATCTGATGTTTCCCCACTAGATGTATGTGATGTTCTCTTGGGCCAACCATATAAGTGGAAGTGCCATGTTGTTTATGAATCTTGACCCTGTAGTGTCATTGTTACTTTGGAGGGTCATCTCTAAAGAATACCATAGGTAGTTCCAACTGCTGTCCCACCTAAATAGTGTCGCAAGGTAGTATTTCATACTACAAAATTTAGCTTCTTCACAATCTGTTCAAAAGGTGAACAGGAGGATATTGCAACCACTACAGCCTCGGTCCAAGGACCTTCTATCCAATAGAAGAGGGTTGACAAGACTGCAGCAAAGCTCAAATATTCCGTCTGCACACAAACATCTCATGTAGCCCGACTGGTTGAACAGATTCAACCCCGCTAGAAACAAGTTTGTGACAGCCTTCCACAAACCAAGCAATGTGACGTCTCCAACAAGGCAAGCAACTCACCAAGATTCAAATTTAGCAAATGCTTCACCCTCTCCCCTGATAACTCAACGCAATGGAGACCATTGCTTCCTAAGGAGGGAGGATTGATCCAAGTGGATATTGGTGGCCACCCACCTTTTCCAACTAGCTCAAAATTGTTTTCTGACAACTTTGGTAATTTACTATTTCAGTAGTTTTTAACTTGCGGGGCCATTTTGAGGGCCTAAATGAAGGTTTTTTGGGATCGAGCTTCTCAATGAGAGACAAAGGCTCTCATTGATCCCCCTAAATGAATCACCTTGACAATACCTTTCCAACGAGCTATCGTGCGCCCCAAATGTAGATCATATGTCAAAGTTACACCCCCGGGAAGTTGATACACCAAACTACCCAAAACGGGGTCCACAAAACTGTTGGCTTTTCATCTTCCGGGGTTAGGGTTTTGGATTTTCTTTATGATAAAAAGGCCTTTGGAGCCTCATTGCAAAATCATCTTCTTACGAATGCGATTAGCCGTCACATCTCTTCTCATAGATAAGTTGCCACCATTCTAGTGAGTCTTTCACTCTGTATTTTTATAGTCTTTATACAATTTCGCTCATTAATAGAAAATTGTGTATTACTATATCATTTTGTTTATGGTTTCATATCTGATACATTTCTTTTATATTATTGGACATCTGAGATATCTCTATGCATTTCTTTATTATATCTTTGCTCTCATTTTGTGCCGAAAATAATTCGCATAAGTGGTATCAGAGCAAGATGCTCTTGATCAGTTTTTCAGTGCATGTCCCCAATAAGGTCCGAGTATAGCGAGTTGCGTCTCGAGCTTGTCTCTGTTGAAGACAATCGCTCTCTCACACCCAAGAAACCCTCCATGGTAGAAGGAAAGAAAAATGACGAAGCAGATGATTCTATCAATATGTTGCTTGAGCAAGATCTCACGTGACAAAGGGATGAAATGATGGAGAATTTTTCCCACATTCTTCAATTCCTACCAATAGCAACAGGAACATATTCATCAAACAACCACTTTGAAAGCACCTCTCATTTCAAGGTATAGGTTAATTTTGATATTCATGTATTTGAAGGTCAGATAGATGTGGATTCCCTAGACAAATGGTTAAATCTATTAGAAGGTTATCTCTCTGTTCATAATTTTTTCTATGGAGAAAAGATCATCTTTGCACTCCTTAAATCTCTCCCCCATGTCAAACATTGGTGGGAAAATTACTGGGAGAAAAGTTCCACAGAGGAGTCTAGAATATATGGGGTCGAGCCCACTTGGGATTTTTTTGTGGAATATGCGGTAAAGGAACAATATTACCCTATTGGAAAATATGAGGACCAGTACATGAGATGGACCACACTACGGCAAGAGAGGGGCCAAGAAGTTTTGGAGTTCACCAATAATTTCCATACATTGTGCACCAAGCTGGGTATCAAATACTCCAAACAACATTTGGTTCTGAAATACTGTGGGGCTCTACACAGATGCATCCAAACTGAAATGGATTTTCTGGACATCTCATCACTCAGTGTTGCTTATCGATATCTTGTTAAACTCGAGAAGAAATTTAAGCACCAGACCAAACATGAGTTTGGGTCTGCAAATATGCAACAACCAAAGTATGATAAAGACATCCCTAACAAAAATTCTCCCAAAAAACATTCCAAGCCATAAGAAAAAATGAGTCACAGGAAGACAAAGAAGGACACCGGAAAATGGTGCAATTTCCACAAAATCCCCTGGCACAAAACCGAGGAATGTCGCTCAAAATAGTCATTGGTGACCAAGATCAAAGACAAGGAGCCGAACCTTGATTTTGAAAATACTGGTAAAAGATAGATCATCGACGTAGACCCCACTGCTATTGTCGCAACCATAAAAATTCAACCAGAAGAACCAACAAATCCTGAAGAGGGGGAGCGCCTTTTTCATTCACATATCTAGATGAAGGGGACCCTGTTGCATTTTATTGTTGATAGCGGAATCCAGAAGAACCTCATCTCAGTAGAGGTCATAAAACTATTGGGATTTTCGAAAACACCACACCCGTAGCCATACAACATCGGGTGGCTTCGCTAAGGATGAGATCTTCGTGTTAGCCAGCAGTGTCGATTGTCGTATGGCATCCAGCCCTTCTAGGATGAGGTATTATGTTATGTTTCCCCACTAGATGTTTGTGATGTTCTCTTGGGCCAGCCATATATGTGGAAGCACCATGTTGTTTCGAGTCTCGACCCCGTAGTGTCATTGTTACTTTGGGGGGTCATCTCTACAAAATACCAGAGGTAGTTCCAACTACTGTCCCACCTAAACAGTGCCGCAAGGTAGTATCTCATACTACAAAATTCAGCTTCTTCACAATCTGTTCAAAAGGTGAATAGGAAGAGATTGCAACCACTACAGCCTTGACCCAAGCACCTTCTATCCAACAGAAGAGGGTCAACAAGACTGCAGTAAAGCACAAATATTTTGTCTGCACATAAACATCTCATGTATCCCTACTAGTTGAATAGATTCAACCCCACTAGCGACAGGTTCGTGACAGCCTTCCACAAACCAAGCAACGCGACGTCTCCAATAAGGCAAGCAACTCACCAAGATTCAGATTCAGCAAATGCTCCCCCCTCTCCCCCGGTAACTCAACGCAATGGATACCATTTCTTCCTAAGAAGGTAGGATTGATCCAGGTGGATATCAGTGGCCACCCACCTTTTCCAACTGGATCAAAATAGTTTTTTGGTAATTTACTATTTTTAGCATTTTTTAACTTGCGGGGCCATTTTGAGGGCCTAAATGAAGGATTTTGTGGATCTAGATTCTCAATGATAGTTGAAGGCTCTCATTGATCCCCCTAAATGAATCACCTCGATGATACCTTTCCAACAAGCTATCGTGAGCCCCAAACGGAGATCGTATGCCAAAGTTACGCCCCCGGGAAGTTGATACACCAAACTACCCAAAATGAGGTCCATAAAACTGTTGGCTTTTCATCTTCTGGGGTTAGGGTTTTGGATTTTATTTATGATAAAAGGGCCTTTGGAGCCTCATTGTAAAATCTTCTTCTTGCAAATGCAAGTAGCTGTCACATTTCTTCTCATAGATAAGATGCCACCATTCTAGCGAGTCTTTCACTCTGTATTTTTACAGTCTTTGTACAATTTCGCTCATTAATAGAAAATTGTGTATTACTGTATCTTTGTGTTTATGGTTTCATCTCTAATAGATTTATTTTATATTATTGAACATCTGAAATATCTATGTGCATTTCTTTATTATAAATCCACTCTCATTTCGTTTCGAAAATAATCCAGATCAACGTGGTAGTGTTCTTGTGCATTGAAAAATGTCGGAGGTAGATACTTTTTCATTTAATACATTAGACGAGGAATTTGTAACCTCCAATACTTTATATCTTCTTTATATATTTATTTAGATGACTACCATCTACAAATGATGCAATCAAATCACATGTTTCAACAAAAAAGTATATAGTACTACATTACAAGTAAAACACATGCAGTGAAATATAAGTTGTACAACGATTTGAAAAAAAATACACTTTGCATATAAATCATCACTTACCTCATGTATTTTCCAATATCATATATAACTTGTTTGACATTGTTGTCAAAGTTGTCTGGGAGAGATAGAGGTAGAATATATTGCAACATTAAAAATGAATCATTATTTAGCCTCAAATTTGTAGATTAAAAACAACATGAACAACGTGTTTCACCACTATAGAAATATATAAACCAAAATAATTACCTTAATCAAGGTATGCCAATCATGAGTTTTTTACCCCACCTAATTCACCTTTCTTTGTAAGGATATTCTTTATGTTTGAAGAAAATCCAGTGGGAAATTTAATTTTTGAAATAACCTCATTTACATCCTTGCTTTGTTTCTTTGTCAATAACCATGGAAGGGCACTTATATTTTGGTCGTCTACATCACTATTTGAATGAATCACACTTTGAATTGCATGATTGGCCTCCTTAATGTCATTACAAATCTTGATAATTTTTGTTGTCACTCCTTCCATCTAAGATTCTCCATAACGTTTATGTTACATTCTTCCTTATGTGCATTGTATCAAACAAATGAACAATTTCTAGGTGCTCATAGTAGGGAAGCTTAGTAAATTGTATTGGATAAGTTTTCATTCGTCATGGAAGTACCCCATTACTGATGCCTTCATGACGACCTTCAAGGTGAGGTGCATATAAATTAAAGATATTACAACAATACTTGTCAATTAGTACAATGAACAAAATGCAATAAAAAAATAAAATATTACAAACATTTCATGTATGATACATAGACGATTTGATCCAATATACCTTGACTATTTCTATTATATTACAACTGCCATAGACGAGGTGTCATTCTCTATGGTTTTACTCCATTCTCTTATTTACCATTGAAATTATGTTTCTTGATACTTCGATACCTATGGCTCTTAGAGAGGAAATTCCTATACTCAACAAACACCTCCTTTCCTAAACTTCTTGAACGATGATATTTCATCTTAGGACCACAAACTGGACATGGAAATTTACCCTTTGTTTGAAGACCTGCAAGAGATGGATTAAATTTTCTATTAATTATTCGAAGTATGTTTAATGAAGGGATTATATAAAAAACATGCATGATATGAACTTCATAAAATTAAATGTTATTAAAGTGTGGTGTAATGTTATAACATACCATAGAAATGTGTTAGCCCTAGGGCATCATGAATTTTCCATACAAGAATTACATGGAATTTAAATTCCCTTTGCACACCTAATGTTCTAGAGATGTCATACATAGTGATGCCCTTCCATAACTCTAGTAACTCGTCAATAAGAGGCTCGATATATACATTCATATCATTGACTTGGTACTTACGTAATTGATTTAACATACAATACAAAATTACTACATATATGAGTAAATAAAAAATATCAAACATAATTATAAGATCACATAATTGAACATATATGAGTAAACAATAAAATATAAGACTAAATTATGAAATAAACAAGACAAATGAGATGTTACCCTATTAAAAAAATTATTCTAAACAAACACCTGGAACAATCATTGCCAACATTATGTGCTCCCTCTTTATTGACATCCATGGAGGAATGTTATTGTTGATAAAAAAACATGCCACACTAAGTAAGTAGATCGGAGCTCTCCAAATGGATTGACATCGTCAACTACCAATGAAAGCCTAAGATTACGAGGTTCACCTTTAAAATTTGGCCATATTTCCTCTATATTCTTAAATGCAGATTCATCGGCGAGCATTTGAAGAACACCATCTTTATTTTTGTTCTTTGCATGGTAATCCATAAATTGTGCTATGATTTTTCACTTGAACAAACGCCACAAACGTGGAATTATGGGAATATAACGAAGAACCTTGTGAGGCACCTTTTTTGTTACTTGATCGGTTCGATATCTACTAATTTGACATTTCGGGCATTCTTATTTCGACACATGTTCTCCATAATATATAATATGATCATCAGGACATGCATAAATAGTTTGATACTCCATTCCAATATCTTTCATAATGGCATGAAAATCTTGATATGTGTGGCATAAAACATTTGACAGTGGCAACAAAAATTCACCTAACAATCTACAACATAAAAAATCAATACTGGTTAATGTAAAAAATATTAATTGTACATGCATCCAAATTTTACAACTAATCGACTAACAATTAAAATAGAGAAAAGAATAAAACCTTTATCATCATGTACTAAGTGTGACAAAATAGATTACATACCTTAGCAGCTATGTCACAAAAGTGTTTGACAAACTATTCATAACCTTTAAGTTCACCAACAACAATATAGTAGAGATAAGACTTATTTTGGAGACTTCATAAAAAGGTTAAATTCCCTTCTCAAGTACAGGTATATCAAAAACACCATCAAGATAGTCGCCATCATTATCCATTCTAGCATTATTAAATTTCATCTAGATCAATATATTTTTTCCCATCTTCTTCAACTATGTTATTAGCATCAACATCTTGTTCCATAGGATCATTAACTTGATCTTCAATATTTGCTCCATGTTCATGAACATGCGCTTGTACAAACATGTCTTCCTCCATGGGAAGTGCGCTAGGGCGTTGTTCCTTTATAATTACAAACACTCAAGTAATATTAGTGTATATAACAAATATTAAAATGATACAAATGTTTACAAATATAATATAAGAAAACAAAGACAACAAAGACAAAGACATTCAACTAGTGTGGAATCTCCACTTTCCATTAGTGATTTCTATTTAAAAACCCCTAACCCGGCCTAACCCCTTTATACCTAACTCTAAACCTCTAACCCCTACTCTCTAAAACCCCATTAACCTCTAAATCCCCTAGTGACCTAAACCCCCTAAATATACCTTAACCATTAACCCCTTAACCACTAATACCTAATCTTTCCTTATTAACCCTTAAACCGTTAAAATCTTAACCCCTTACACCCTGTACCCCTAAACCTTAAACTCATTTTAACCAACACTCAACCACACCATGGTTTCTCACTCCATAGAAATAACATGGATAATAATATCAATATTGGAATTCCTTGTGGCCTCTCTTCTTGCAACAAAAACAAATGAAAAAAGACTTCTTCCTTGCATACATTTTCTTGTTTCCCTTATACATTTTGGCTCTCTTTTTTGGTTTTCCAATCATTGGAACATGATAATATTCTTGAGGCACCTTCATGTTTTCCTTCTTATATCCTACACAATGGTTTTAAGGATGGTAGTATAACACATGCTCGACCTTCATCATCTTTTTGGGTCAATTCCTTCTCCAAAAACCCCCTACTTGGTTCTTGGTCCTTCACAAATATAATATTCTTAGTGTTCTTGGCACCTCTTTGAGCCATTCTTTGTTGTATAGGTGGCATGCATGATTTCACTTTGGTCTACATATTTTCTTGGGTTGTGTTAGAGTATTCACCCTCTTCCACTACTCCACCAAGGTACTAAATTCCAACATGAAATGGTATGGTATCTATCTCTATGGTATTATTCATTCCTTTACCATTCTTGTAAATACCTTGGTATTATTCATGCCTTGAACATATAATACTACAAAGTATAATGGCCAAAAAATAATGATTAGTTGTGAAACTATATTTTTGTATATTTTAGTGCTTTAAGCATGAAAATAAAAACATCAATTAGATTCTTTAACTACAATGATACTAAATAGAAATAAAAATATAGAAAAGACAGGCACATAAATGGACATAATTTTTTACCCTATAAAATCAATATGGGAAAACCAATAATTAATGAAGGATCATCCATTTTTTCTTCTTATATTATGGATATTACAATATAGGTTACATAGCTTTGCAATATTACAACAATTCTATGAGACTCTTCAGTATTCTATAGTCCTATACAATATGAACATTGATATTTCATTTATATTTCATTTAATTTATGGAATTCAACATTTATATTTCATTAAGGGGTTCATCTATTACTCACATCATCACAAAAAGAGATTGCAAGATATGATATTGGATGCGTCCTTGACTAGGAGACATAGCCATTGGTACAACAATGTACTTGGAGGTAACAATAGTGGGTGTAGTGGCAAGTGAAGGTGAAACAACATCACCATGTGCAAGTGGCATTATATAGGTCAGGTACTCTATCCAATGGCTACAATAACCAAGTGATGAACTAGTTTATAGATACATGATTTAATGATCCAATATGAAATATAACATACACATGTGCATCTTGTAAATTTTAGCAACAACTATGGATGTGACTAAAGTATATACATTGTTGGATGTGTCTACCATAGGGTGAGTATCCCATAGTAGGAGGGGAAGTTATAACACACACACACACACCATACACACCATAAGGGGAAAACAATGTGAAATAAATTACTTAACTAATTATAAATTCAATAAAATTAAAACATATTATTATACATACCTCACTTAAAAATACACCATGGGAAATATATCCTAAAACACCATGGAAATTATAGCCACAAAATATTCATGGATGTGAATAACAACTACAACCACTGGTATATGATAGTATTCCCTCATTATTACATGGTGTTACGCCCAACTAGGAGTTTATGGTACTACCCCACTAGTACATGATGACACTATACAGTCAATACCTCAACAAATGTGTCATGACATACCATCATTTGTGTCAACTGGAGAAATTCTTCTTTTTTTTTTTGGAAGCAACTCCTTTGGAAGTAGGAATTCCAAAAAGGTCAAGGGATTAGGTATTTTTCATCTTGGTGCCTCGCATTGGGTTATTTGTGTGGAATATTCAAACAAGCATAATGGAATTCTAAGTGATGAAAATAGTTAACAAGTTTTCCCAAAACACACTCTGCATACATTTTCCTCAAGAAACATAGTGGGATTTCCTTGTTGTTATGAGGTCGCACATTAAAAACCATGTATTACCTATCCATCAATTTATCAATAAATGGTTGATAAGTGCAGAATTTGATAGATATATGAGGTCTAATAGTTTTTGACACTTAACCTATATGAGGGCCTATGAAAAGGGAAAATATGTCCTCTAATTTTCTACTCTTTAGTTCTTTTCTTGCAATATTATCCAAACCATCTATACATTTAAGATAAATATTCTCTCTATAAGAGGTAATATTGATAATGTCTCATTTGCTTAAGTTATTATATCAACGATTTCATCTCAAATTGGGGCAAGTAAGCGTCCAAGTGGGTATATATATCTCAACATTCTTAGGTTGGCTATCACTCTATTAGGATTTTTGCATTATATTCCATTGATGGTTGGGAATTGCCTTGGGGGTTTACAAATTATGAATTTATAGGTTTGGGATTTTGGCAACCATTTCTAACAACTACAATGAGATATTTAAAAAAACAATGTAAATGAATATAAACCAAAATTCGGAAATAATTATTAATTGCGAAGAATAATAAATGGGATTTATACAAACTACCTCACAAAGTTTACTACCCACCAATAATTTCATAGCTCAATGTCAATTTCTTTAGATATTTTGAAATCCATGAGCTTGTAGAAGTGTACTATCCAAAATAGTGGTTGCATTTTGGGATTAGCAATGAGGAAAAAATCATGTAGGATATGAAGAATGAAGTACACTAGTGGGAAAAAATATTTTTATTTTATAGAAAAAGAATTCTTGTTCATTCCTTTTGCATACAACGTTTTAATAAAATAAAAAAATGCACACACATTTTAGCGAAGAAAAATATTAGGTCTTCTTGTTTGACTGAGGTTCTCATAAATTTTGATTATTGTGAGCAGTTTGTAATGTTGAAACATTGTTGTTCTCATTAATCTCCATGTGACCAATGCATTTCACACTTCACACTTGAAACATTGTTGTTCTCATTAATTTTGTCGTTTGATTGTTGAACTCTTTGTGAGAGTCATATTTGAGTCATGAAACCCTCCCATGCCATCAATGCATGCATCTACTATAACCATGTCAAATTTTAGTGCATACAAGCACAAACTAAAAAAAATCAATGTTGGCCCCATTCATAGGTCACTCTGCTCGAGGTCAAATTAAAAAATAGTTTCCACTATTACAACCTTGTAATGGTGCCATTATCATGAGTACAGATAGGCCAAATATTTCATTTATAGCATCTATGCGGTGGTTTTATACCCTGTGCATGGTTTGGGAGTCCTAAAAGCGTATTTTATGCCTTAAGACATTTATAGTTCCTCCTCATACCGTGTCCATGACTTTGAGAAGCATACCCATTACACCTTATAAACCTAAACCTTAAACCCCTTAACCATTGAGCCATACCCTAAACCCTAATTAAAATCTACATTTTATGTATACTTCTTCTCTTCTTCACTTACTCTCTATTTGTTCATGTTTACACATAATATATCCATAAACAAAAAATAAAACATTATTTTTCTTCTACATTTAACATATAAACATTTACAAAAAAAATCTTTAATATAAAGACATATAATGAATAACTTACCAAGGGACGATATTCATGCCCTCCTTCAAGGTGTCCATACTCACTACAATGGTTTTTAGTTTTTTTCATGAAAAGTCTCCTTTTGTTATAGCCCCTGCATTTTTTACAAGGGAAATAACATTTTCAATCACCCAAAGCCTCGACCAATGTAGATCCTAAGTCTCGACCTTGTCCTCCTGGAGGAATGTTATGTGACATTTTTCCTTAACAAGATTTCAATGATGATCATTATCTTAAAAAATCAACCTCTGCAGTTTAACTATTTCTAATGCAATTAAGAAAATAAAAAAAATTGTATTCCGACCTAAAAATATCTCTTATAAACTCTGCAAATCGTCGCTAGTATAGGAACAACGTCAAACATCCTTAATATTTTGAAATTTTGAAATTGTATATCACTTTGTTTTCGAACGTTCGACAATTGTTGACCAGAGAGACATTGCTTAATGGACAAAAATATTGACTTTTTCAATAATTGGTAAGTACACCATTAACCCTTCACACCATCATATATCTGATAGTTAGTAACATGTAACCATCGAATATCCGATGCTAAAGACGTCGAATAGTCGACGAACGTTAGGAATTTTTGAAAAAAATACAAAAAAAGCAAGTAAAATCCAACAGTACAACCGATTTCATTCGTACTGTCAAAGTACAACAAAGGTTTTTTCATACATATGCAATAGTGCATACACAAAATCCTAATCCAAAGTGAAATTTCTTATAGCATCTTATTTCTTCATCCTTCTACAAACTTTCTTTCAACCTCACTGAAAAAATCACTATATTCTATAGAAAATTCAATAATGTAGCCTTCCTTCACTCGAGAAATCCAAAAATCAATAGCTTGAGTCCACTTTTTATCTAGCACCTTCAAACTATCAATATTGGCTTGATCCCAAACTATTGGTTGTACTAGAAATGCAACTGAATTGACTTCATGTTGTCTCTTTAAAAATTCATGCAGCAGACAGGGAAATTCTACAAAGAAGAGCTTGTGCATGTTCGAGTAAATATATTTGTCTTTCCATTATTTCACATTATCCTACAATCCTTACATCTTTCACAGGGTAAACTCATCTTATTTCACTTCTATCCAGTCTTGAATCTCCTCCTTAGAAGGATTCCAACTCATTTTTTTCTCCATCAATCTCAAAAAGAATTCAAGTCTCGAAAACATAACCATTTGTTGGGTGTTGTGTCACTATTTTCATTCCATGCTTGCGCATGTACCAACCTTCTTAACAATAGGGATTTTTAGACAGATGGCTCATCTAAATCATGTCCATCAAAAACCACTAAGCACCGACATATCAATCCTCGGCCAAGGCCAAGGAAGGTCTCACCCGAGATGTAGAGAGGATCACAAATACCATAAGGTCTTGTGTTGAGGATGGAGGATTAAACATTTGAAACACTAATTCCATTGGAATCCATGGAACTCATGTTTGATAGACTATTTTTCAAGACTAAGAATTAAAACAATACACACATATATTCATCTCATTCATAATATACATAGAATATAACCGAACTACCATATCTTTATTATTGGGAGCATTCCATCACACATAGATATACAGTGCATTGAATAGTTGCTTAAGAAATCCATAGGAATACAATAAAATGTGCCATGTGCCTTGCCTTAGGATTCAGATAGATCAAACACATAAGAATATATTCAAAACATTACATGATTACAACAGGATCAGAGTGAGCTCAAGACTGATAGTCAATCGACTATTTCACAAACTAACTAGCTAACTCTTGTTTTGATCTTAGAACTCATTTTTATATCTTTCACTACTGGGGAGTGTTGTCTCTTTCTGCTCTTCTCCACTCACTTGTTTGATCCAACTACCTCACATGCTTCTGGTGCTTTCCAATGCTCCACATAGACTCTCTACATCAGGGGAAATATTAAATTCCTGGCTAGCTCATCATATGGTTGCCGCACATCTTGATATGTTGCAGGCACTAGTCATTCTCAGATATCTCTCGATGATTCTTTTCTTGATTTCAGTAGGAACCTACTTGGTTTCCAACACAACTGACAAAACTTGGATCGACGCACACTTGGTAGTCTTTATGCTTGGCGTGTTGTTGATAAAAATCATTTCGATGTGAACTTTATGGAATTCATCATGCATTTCCTTCGATGTGTGAAAAAGTATGAAATGAGCGCACACAAATTCATTTCTGTGTGCACACAAAATTGGACCCAAAAATTCGGGTGTCAACAGTGACAACCAAAAGATAAATCGGTTTGCCTACCAATTTTCAATCATCTGAGTCAGCACATGCCCAATCCTCACTAAAATTTGACAATACCAATTTAAATTGATGGACAGTCGATTATCATGCTTGTCCATCCATCCCTTTGTTTTATTTTAGACATTATTTGTACTATATAAACACCCTAGCTCCCTCATGCTCAGGAGGAAGAATTATTTTGGTGATAGCATTTGGTTGTTATTGTAACTTTCAAACTTCTACAATATATCTTTTGTTCTTCTCAAGTTCACATGTTGATGTGTTGATGATCGCGTGATTATGATTTTGTATCCTAGTGCCTTGTCTAAGGGGGTAGGGACCCCTCCTTAGTCAGGTACTTCCTATATATTAAAGAGTAGGATTAGCATTTCATTTCTGTTTATTTAAATTCTAGAGTTATTTTGTCTTTTTATATTGTAGCAATTCCATATTTTGTAGACAGTTAACCACAATTCAGTTGTGGTTAATAATTAGTTTCCTTGTGTTGTGAGTTCTTCAACCATAAGTTGCAACTCCATGTTGACGCCAGTTCATAAGTAATATACGACCTTTGATTGATAATCAAATGTACAACTCTTTAGTTTCTCATTAAGTTAATTAGGATGTAATTGAAGAGTCTATCATTGTCGGCATCGTTGTCGGGTAACTGTCAAAAAGAGCAGTTGATGTTTCAATAGTTGTGTGGATTTTCATTTCAGTAGATTGAGTTCTATAATTTCTTTTCAACAATTCATAGAGTGTTTTTCTAGCCTTTTCTATGCACGGAGTTAGATATCAGCAAGGTATATTTATTACTTCATCCAAAAACCCTCGAAAAACTAACAATCCATATCAATATCAAGAGGGAAAGGAGCACAATTAGCCAAACTACCTATCACCTACAACAAGTTTTCTTGCCAAAAATAAGCCCGAGACCTCTCCTTGGGAATCTGAGACTGCACAAGGGTCTATACACACAGATATTCCACCTTCCAAAGGGATTGTCAATGAACAATATCACTACAGGGAAGTCATCTTTCCTAAAGTACCCGGAGAGACAAAGGACAACCTATGAAGAGAAATGGCACATGAAATTGTCAAAGAAGAAACATATGCTTTTGGATTCCCAATTAGAGGATCGAATGAAGAGATGTGACGGAAACCGACCCCACTCCCCAGAGTATGATCACTCTCACCAGGACCTTCTTTCCTCTCAGCCCGAAGAGTGTCAATACTCTTCTATCTCCCAATCGGAAGATCTGCGCCCACAGTTCTTTTCACGTGACCCTCCTTCCTTGAACTATCGGAGGATCGGAACTTCGCGCCTCAGGAGTTCTCTATCTATCTTCTGGGCTCTCGTATCCCCGAGACCCGATACGCCAGGAAAAACTGACTTCTCTCTCCTCTATCTAAACTTCTCTCTATCGCTCCTCGCGACTTGTGACACTAAGCACTCAGGATTCAAAACCCCGAGACCCGATGCGCCGAGATGTCGTCTACTCGCGATCTCGCTTCCTCGCAACTTCTTCACTTGCGCGGCCAAATGACTCCTGCCTCGACTCCCGATGCCCAAGACGCCGAAATGTCGATATCTCATGTCACCTGCCATGTCACCCCGCTGTGGCCCACACTATCCACGCAATCATCGGGACTTCGCTTCTCGCCCTCTCGCGATTCCTGTGGCCAAATCTTCCGCTTCCTTCTCGCGAACTCCCGATATGCCGATCCACGAGTCGAACTACACTCCTCGTGATCCCGATCGACGCTCTTACCCTTTTGAGATTCGAACCTTTCTCTGTGCTTGCACTGCGCCCTTCTGTTATCCACGCAATCCAACAACCCACCAGTCTTCGCGAAATCTCCTTGGAGAATTTTGATTGTCTTCTCTCCTTCGTCTTGCACAATCCATAGATAAGAAGTGTCTCTCCACGAAACTTGTTCGCGAACCCGTGACGCTTCTTTCCAACCTGATCACGCAACTCCTGTACCGGTCCTTCAAGGAACTTAAAGGCCTATCTCTCCTGAGCTTCCACGACTTCAAATCCCTCAGGAAGAAGTTCTTGTCCGCACTCTTTGTGTCAAATCTTCAAAACACACTAAGTGTTGAAGTCTTCAGTCCTGCGCACTCCTGCAGTAGAAATCCTTCAACTCTTTACTCAGAATCGCAACTCCGAGTCTTCGTCCAGCCTGCACACACCTTGCACGGCTCCAGTGCCAAATCTGCACTTCTGAGAACTTAGAACAAAAGCTTTCTCTACTTGAACCCTGTAGTCACGCACTCCTTGCGAACAATTCAACTACACACCTTGCAGGAACCTCTGGTTCAAGATAGAGAAACAATTGAACTAACTCCTTACTCTCGTAAGGTTCACCGCAACCATGAAATCACATACACAGCACATAAAAGAAAATGTATGACAGAAAACAAACATTCATGAGCAATATATCAACAATACACAGAGACGAACACAACCATGGAATTGAATCAAAGCTTTTCTATTAATTCAATGTCTGTACATGAGTGTTCTTCATACACTTCTCTGCTTGCTCTTCCTACTCTCCTGAATGCTCCTAAATGAATCCCTCTACAATGTACAAAGGAGGGTGTCTATATCTGGTTGCCCTCTTGAATTCTAAAGCTATCAAATCTACAATTAAATTACTATCTACCAGCATTAACTAAATTAAATGCCGCATCTACCTAAGGACGTGAGCTATCCGCTCAAGGTCCATTACAATATACAAAGTGTGCTTCATTAAATCCACACATTAATGTTTGGCGCAACAATATCAAGGTGTTTCAAAATTCGTGCTGGCGTTGTCCAGTTTTCCTCTACTCTCGCGCTGGCTCGCTTGACGTGGGTGATGCTCCTACATCATACTCCCTGCCTTGAAAAATTTCATGGGCTCATGTCCATGAGCTCCTACACGGTCTGTCCATGCTTTTGGATAACTACTTCAGTCTCCCAGCTGGCATCCTCCACTGGGTGATTTTTCCACTTGACCAGGTACTCAAAATATTGCTTGCGCCTGGTTTTCTTACCCACTCGCTTGTCCAGTATACACTCCATCTGCGGCTTTTCGGCTACTGGCAATTGGTTCATCCACTGGATCGCTGGTTCCTCAGTTCCGGATTCTACTTCTCCAGCCTTGTATGGGTATAAATCCGAGACATTAAATATCAGAGATATCCCGATGCCATCCGGCAACTCGATCTCATATGCATTTTCTCTGAATTTCTTCAAGACCTTACATGGCCCGATTTTCTTCATCTTAAGCTTCTTGTATGTTCCCCTTGGGAACCTTTCTTTCCTCAAGTGTGCGAGAACAAGATCGCCAACTTTGAACTGAATTTGTCTCCGATGTTGATCTGCTCTGCACTTGTATTCCTGATTTGAATCAATCAGTCATTGCTTCACCTTGCTGTGAAGTTCTCTCATCGCTTCAGCGAACTCTTCAGCACTAGCACTGCTAGTCACAGTCTGTTCTGACTCCCTGAGTTCAGAAACTCCTCTCAATTGTGTCCCATACACAATCTGAAATGGACTCTTCCCTGTGCTTCGATTCACTGAATCATTGTAAGCAAACTCTGCCTGTGGCAATATGTTGTCCCAGCTGCTGTGGTGCTCTGTCACCAAGCTTCTCAACAAATCCCCTAGACTTCTATTGACAACCTCAGTATGTCCCTCTATCTGCGGATGATAAGCTGAACTAAACGCCAAGTTAGTTCCTAGCTTCTTCCATAGCGTCCTCCAGAAATGACCTATGAATTTCGTATCCCTGTCCGAGACTATGCTTCTCGACAATCCATGAAGTCTAACAACCTCTTTGAAAAAAAAAATTGCGATGTGCGTTGCATCGCTGGTCTTCTGGCATGGTATAAAATGTGCCATCTTCGAAAACCTATCCACCACTACAAAGATGGAATCAACACCTCTTTGTGTCCTCGGAAAACCTAATACAAATTCCATGCTTATCACCTCCCATGGCCTCTCTGGTATGGGCAATGGATGATAAAACCTTGCATTCTACTTTCTCACCTTCGAGTGTTGACAAATCCTGCATCTGTCAACAAATCGTTTGACATCTGCTTGCATGCCTGGCCAAAAATATGATTCGCTCAGCTTCGCGAATGTTTTGTCATGGCCAAAATGTCCTGCTAAGCCTCCGTTGTGTTTTTCCTTCACCAAGTTCTCCCTCATGGAGAAATTTGGGATACACAGTTGATTGCCTCTGAACAGCAATCCCTCTTGGATCGTGTAGTCTATCCATGGGCTTCAATCTCTGAGAACTGGATTCTCAGCTGCTTCGTATGCTTCCCTGAAATCCACATCTCCTACATACATGTCCCTCAGGTTTTCAAAACCCAATGTCTTGACTCGGAACTCCTGCAGTAACAAACATTTCCTGCTCAAAGCATCAGCCACTTTGTTAGCAGTACCTGCAATATGCTTAATCACAAATGTGAAATTCTGCATATACTCTACCCATTTTGCATGCTTCTGATTCAACTTCTCTTGTTGACTTACAAATTGCAATGCATGATTATCACTATACAATACAAATTCCTTTGGGATCAAGTAATGCCTCCACTTCTTCAGCGCCTGTATGATAGCATAGAATTCCTTATCATACGTGGAGTATTTCAGCTTTGCTTCATCCAGCTTCTCGCTAAAATATGCCACTGGTCTGTCTTCCTGGCTCAAGACCGCTCCTATGGCATATCCGCTTGCATCACATTTCACCTGAAATGTCTTCTTAAAATATGGCAACACCAAAATTGGTTGCTCTGTAATCTTCCGCTTCAACAGATTGAAGCTCTTTTCAGCCTCTGCTGTCCAATGAAAAAATTTATGCCGCTTCTTCACTGTGTCCATCATTGCTGTGCTAATTCCACTGAAATTCCTGATGAACTTTCGGTAAAAACTATCCAAACCATGGAAACTCCTCACCTCGAAAACATTTCTCGGTGATGGCCAATTCTTGATCACTTCCACTTTACTTGGATCCATTTTCAACTCATTTTCCGAAATAACAAAACCCGAATAAATGAGCTCTGTCTTCATAAATGAGGACTTCTTCATATTAATCAACAACTTCTCTTGTTGTAGTTTCCTCATCACTATGGCCAAATGTTTCATATGTTCAACCTTTGTCTTACTGAAGATCAATATATCATCCAGATATACGACTACAAATTTTTCGATGAATCCCCTCAGGACTTCATTCATCAGCCTCATAAATGTGCTCGACGCGTTTGTCAAACCAAACGGCATGACCAGCCATTCGTACAAACCTTCGTTCATCTTGAATGTTGTCTTCCATTCATCACCTTCCCGCATGCGAATCTGGTGATATCCACTTTTCAAATCAATCTTTGAAAAATAATTTGCCCCGCTCAGGCAATCCATCAGATCATCCATCCTCGGCAGTGGAAATATGTACCTGATGGTAATCTTGTTGATCGCTCTGGAGTCGGTGCACATTCTCCAACCTCCATCCTTCTTTGGACTAAGCACTGTTGGAACAGCACATGGACTCAGGCTTTCCCTGACTAATCCTTTGTCCATCAAATCCTGGACCTGCTTCTTAACCTCTTCATTTTCCTGTGGCGTTAATCTGTACGCATCTTTATTCGGAAAACTCGCTCCTGGTATGAGGTCGATGTGATGACTCACACTCCTCATCGGTGGAAACGAACGAGGTAATTTGTCCACGATGATGTCAGCGAACTCTTCCAGCAGTTCCTGAACCTCATCTGGCAAGTCATCCACTCTTGTACTAGTCAGGACAATCCTTGGTTTCCTGACCACAAAGAATTGTGGATCTTCCTTCTTCTCCATCTCTGTGAGAAGTTCCTTCCCACTCATGAGAACTATGGTGTTACTTATTCCGGCTTCACTTCCTTATCCTTTATCGGAAGTAGCCTGTGTGTCCTCCCATCCTTCTCCAGGGTATATGTGTTCATCCTCCCATCATGAATAACATTTCTGTCATATTTCCATGGTCTACCCAGCAATACATGACATACATCCATGGGAATGACATCACACAGAATCTTATCCTTATATTCCCCCATCTTGAATTCAACCAAGCATTGTTTCGTAACACTCACCTAGTGTCCTTTCTGCAGCCATGAAACTTTATATGGGCTCGGGTGATCAGTTGTCTCCAGCTCCAGCTTTTCCACCATCTCGGTTGAAACGAGATTGTCTGTGCTTCTGCTGTCCACGATGACCTTACATTTCCAGCCCTTGGTCTTGCAAGCTGTCCTAAACAGTCATCTCCTCTGAGTTGTATCCTCCACCTCCTTCTCAGGTGTCAAAATAACTTTGTGCACCATCAGTGACCTCCCACTTCCGGTGTCTTCACTCTCAACATCATGCCTTTGCGCCTCGGTGATGTGAGCTTCTCCCTTCTTTCTTCTTCTCTGGACACTCGAATGACTTATACCCATCCTTTCCACATGTGAAGCATGTGATTACTCCACCTCAACCTCTTCCTCTACCTCTGGTACGAGGAAATGTGGTTGCATCAGCATAATCTCCTCTTTGTTCATTATGTTGTCCTTTTTGCTCGGTACGTGGTCCTCGCTGTGAGGTCCCACCTCTCTCAATCTTACCCTGAGGTCTCTTCCATTCCTCCTTGGGCTTCTGATATTTCTCCTGGGCAACTGTCTTGCCTCTGGGCTGACTTTTGCCTCGTCCTCGCTGTCCTTTCTTACGGCTTAGCTTCTCTTCGGCTTTCAGAGCCATCTAATAAGCATCCTCCACTGTTCTGATGGTAACCATGCTCAACTCATCCTGAATGTCATATCTTAGACCATTCATATATCTGGCGACCTTCTCATCATCGCTCTCCCAATGACCTGCTCTGATGTTCAGTCGATAGAATTCTTCAGTGTATTCCTTGACTGTCATCAATTTCTGTCTCAGGTTCTGCATTCGCCTGAACAGTGTGATTTGATAATCCCTTGGGATGAATTTTTCCTTCATCTTCACAATCATCTGATCCCAGCTTTTGATCTTTTGCTTGCCCTTGGAACGTATATCTGCTTGTAGCTCGTCCCACCATAACGCAGCATGTCCTTTTAATTTTGTGATAGCATGCCTTACCTTTTTATCTTCTTCGATATCCTCATAGTTGAAGTAGGTGTCAAGAGCTCGGATCCAGTCCAATAGCTCTTCCGCATCCAGATTCCCTTCATAGACTGGAATGTCCATTTGCGTATTGGAACTCATCCTGAAAATGGCTTTGATCAACCACTCGGTTGATGCATCTTCTACTGTGACCTCTTCTTCATGTCCAGCTTCCTCTTCAACTTCGGAATCACTAAGATCCCCTGCACCAACTCCGCGTCTCTGTATTTTCTCCATCTCCTCGATTCTTTCTCGGAGATCTCGCATTTGCCGCTCCATTTCTGGATTTCCTGCTGGCCTACCTCTTCTTCGCACCTCCCTATCTTCCGAGTCAGGTGACTGCCTTTCCCTTCTGGGCGGCATGGTGTATTCTCTCTTCTCTGCTACAAAAAGCAAAGAAATTCTGGCTCTGATACCACTCTGACGGCAACCGACCCCACTCCCTAGAGTACGATCGCTCTCACCAGGACCTTCTTTCCTCTCGGCCCGAAGAGTGTCAATACTCTTCTATCTCCCAATCGAAAGATCTGTGCCCATAGTTATTTTCACGTGACCCTCCTTCCTTGAACTATCAGAGGATCGAAACTTTGCGCCTCAGGAGTTCTATATCTATCTTCTGGGCTCTCGTATCCCCGAGACCCGATACGCCAGGCAACACTGACTTCTCTCTCCTCTATCGGAACTTCTCTCTATCACTCCTCGCGACTTGTGACACTAAGCACTCGAGATTCAAAACCTTGAGACCCGATGCACCGAGATGCCGTCTACTCGCGATCTCGCTTCCTCGCAACTTCGTCACTTGCGCGGCCAAATGACTCTTGCCTCGACTCCCAATGCCCGAGACGCTGAAACGCCGATATCTTGCATCACCTGCCACGTCACCCCGCTATGTCTCACACTATCCATGCAATCGTCGAGACTTCTCTTCTCGCCCTCTCGCGATTCCTGCGGCCAAATATTCCGCTTCCTTCTTGCAAACTCCCGATATGCCGATCCACGAGTCGAACTACACTCCTCGTGATCCCGATCGACGCTCTTACCCTTCTGAGCTTCAAACCTTTCTCTGCACTTTCACTGCGCCCTCCTGTTATCCACGCAATCCAAAAACCCACCAGTCTTCGCGAAATCTCCTTGGAGAATTTCTATTGTCCGCTCTCCTTCTTCTTGCACAATCCACGAATAAGAAGTGTCTCTCCACGAAACTTGTTCGCGAACCCGTGACGCTTCTTTCCAACCTGCTTACGCAACTCCTGTACCGGTCCTTCAAGGAACTTAAAGGCCTATCTCTCCTGAGCTTCCACGACTTCAAATCCCTCAGGAAGAAGTTCTTGTCCGCACTCTTTGTGCCAAATCTTCAAAACACACTAAGTGTTGAAGTCTTCAATCCTGCGCACTCCTGCAGCAGAAATCCTTCAAATCTTTACTCAGAATCGCAACTCTGAGTCTTCGTCCAGCCTGCGCACGCCTTGCATAGCTCCAGTACCAAATATGCACTTCTGAGAACTTAGAACAAAAGCTTTCTCTACTTGAACCCTACAGTCACGCACTCCTTGCGGACAATTCAACTGCACACCTTGCAGGAACCTCTGGTTCAAGATAGAGAAACAATTGAACTAACTCCTTACTCTTGTAAGGTTCACCGCAACCATGAAATCACATACACAGCACATAAAAGCAAATGTATGACAGAAAACAAACATTCATGAGAAATATATCAACAATACACAGAGACAAACACAACCATGGAATTGAATCAAAGATTTTCTATTAATTCAATGTCTGTACATGAGTGTACTTCATACACTTCTCTGCTTGCTCTTCCTGCTCTCCTGAATGCTCCTGAATGAATCCCTCTACAATGTACAAAGGAGGGTGTCTATATCCGGTTTCCCTCTTGAATTCTAAAGCTATCAAATCTACAATTAAATTCCTATCTACCAGCATTAACTAAATTAAATGCCGCATCTACCTAAGGACGTGAGCTATCCGCTCAAGGTCCATTACAATATACAAAGTGCGCTTCATTAAATCCACACATTAATGTTTGGCGCAACAATATCAAGGTGTTTCAAAATTCGTGCTGGCGTTGTCCAGCTGTCCTCTGCTTTCGCGTTGGCTCGCTTGACGTGGGTGATGCTCCTGCATCAAGATGTTGGCATGTAGTGGGTAGAATTGGGGTTCAAAATTAATTCACCAACAGAACCCTAAAGATATTTTCCCTTTCAACATCACTCGCAAGAAAGTGAAGTCTCACCCAAGGTACCTATGGGGACTATAGGAACCAGTCTTCTACAGTCATGGAGCAATGGGATACATTCATCATATTCGTCATACTTAACATTCATTCATTATACTAAATATCATTTGTGTGGAATCATCAGAGTATCTAATATACTCATATTAACCATTCATACATTATATGTGCACCATAAACAAAACAAAAAAGGAACACGTCACACCACGACATACATCATGACACATATATTTAACATGGTTCACCCCAACTAGGCTACATTGACAACGACAAGCTTCTTATATTATCATTCAGCATCATCTCTTACAAAAGGTGCACACTGTGCTCATACAATATATCTAAGTTATAACCCATAATGCCTTACCATTCGTGCATATAGTGCACACTTAGCTCATTCTTTCCTCTCAACCCCTCCCAACCCCTCCCAAACCTTAGAATTACATTTGTTGAACTCAGAATTTCATGACTCTCTCACTCCTCATGACTAACCCCCCTTTATAACCAAAAAATAAATTACATATTTATACTTTGATAGTAGGGATTAGCCCATTACAATGTGGACAAATTTCCAACTACTTCTAACTAACTCCCTCCTTCCGCGCATGATGACCTATGAAAATGCACTAACTGTCTTCCTTTCTTCCGTGCACACTTTTCCTTAGCCAACTTGTCATGTGGTTTGTTCCTATCCGATTCACAAAACTTACCCAAAATATCCTACTCCAATAGGCCCCCAACACTCACCTATGGGTCGTCCTAAGCCACTCAGTTCTTCTACTGCTCTTCCTTCAGTGTCGCAATGAGCTTCTCAAAATTCTCTCTGAAAGTTGTTATATTTTACCTTGCTTCTATTTATGGTGTCGATATCTCCTCTGCATATTGTGCGGTGACATGAGTCTGTAGCCTCTCTTCTCTCTCTTGTATTACTTAGTTCACCTTGCATTGTACTATTGTGATTTCTTTTATTACCTTGAAAGATTCTTCTTGCAGTGGCTCTAAATTATACACTAGTCTCTTCTTCTCAGCCCTGATTTGATTTATCTCCTAGTTTACCTTATTGTTCTCCACTAAGGCAACCATATTTTCCTTTGTTGGTAGATTATTCATTGTTTATTTAATCTTCTACACCTCTTGTGCATTATGTATTTTCTGATCTAATGATTTTAGTTTTGCGTTCTATAGTAGTGTAGTTCATACTTGTGTGATTTCTTAATAAATCTTCACACATTCCTCATCCATGCTCTTTAAGATTTCTACTGTCGTCGCAACTATATTCTCTCTCTTCTCTCTTTCTTTTGATGGTGTACTCGGTGTCTAGCATTCTTCCAAATAAATAAACTTCACATGGAAGACCTAAATGGATTCATTGATATTTGTAACTTTTTCTTATAAAGGGGCATCTACCTAAATAGGCACTTCTGGAATATTGTTATATCCCCCTTGTATTGTTTGTTTCAATATTTATGTCCTCTATGCAGCCTCATCCCTCTCCAGCCTAAATTTATTGTATTATGCATATAGCACATCATTCTCAAAAACTACCTTAGTAAACTCCATCGACGTTGCCACTGCGTGCAACTAAATTTCCTGCGCGATGCTCGTCTGCAAACTATGTAATACTTCCATGGCAAACTAAGACAACACAAAGTCAATATAACTAAGTGCCTTTGCATGCTCCTATAACTCTATCGTAGGGAACTCTAAAGATCATGGTGCTATATTCATCACCCAATGCTCTCTCGATGCTACAGATTGGAGGGATGTCATTGGTTGTGCCTCTATTGTCTTCCTTGTACTCTTTGTCTTCTATTGTTCTCCTGTTCTAAGTGGCTCTATCCTAGTTGTCTCCAAAATCTGTCGAAGTGCAAAAATTTGCGCTTTCACATTCAAGTGGATTTCTTCATGATTTTGTGCCACTCATTCAAAATCCTCATCATGAACCTCCTTAAGTTGATCCACGATCTTTTCTAAGTCATCATCGGTTAATACTTGAATGGCCACTTGCTTTATGGATTTTTGTTTCTTCCACTATTGTCCTCTGTTTCCCTTAAGGTGCTCTTTCCTTTTCTCGCCAACAGGTGGTGGGACTTCACGCACATCTTCTTTTCCATTTCCTTTCTCTCCTTTTCCCTCTTTGTCTTGATCTTTTTCTGGTTTTGTCTCCTTCTCTGGTTTTGTCTCTAGGATTCTCCAATATTCATCCCAATTATTTACTATCTAGATGGTGTCATGCTTCGTCGCTATGTAATGCATTGGAAACCATTGGTGAGTTGGATCCTTCTTTTCCTGAATATAGATATGATGCATCCTTGCCTTAAACCATGCAATACCTTTATATACTTCAACAATCTACGGCGGAATGTGTTGTATGTCTTGGATGCATTTCCGAATAGTCTCCTTGTAAATATAAAAATTAACATTGTTATCCATCTGTTCATTCTTTTGCATAGTATGACATGAAGACATATATATTTCTTCCACAAATGACTTATGGATTCCTTCCAAGAACTATGTCCTCCAGGCTTCCTCCACATAATTAGTCCTATAAAGATTAATAACTAGGCATAGTGGAACTTTGTTCCTTTCTTCTATGCCTCCTTTCAGTCCATCAACAATTGATTGACCAGAAAGGTCGACCAGTTCATTATTACTCCTACTACACACTTCTTTGTTATTTATATGGCTCCCTCTGGTACCTAATCCTTGCAACATTTTCTCAATAGCTTACATGCCAAAACGTGTGTCACAAAACTTACTGTATTGTTAGTGATGCTCTCTACGTCAAGCCAGTGTGCTCCTCTAAGTGTTCCATACTTCTCATTGATCCTTTCTGACAGTGATTTATCACTGGCCTTGTCCGTGAATAATGTAAAAGGGTCCTCACCTGTCGTAGAAAATCCTTTGATTTGTGTAATAAACTATGTATCTATCGACATGACTCTATCCATCCATAGGAATCCTCCATGGACATAGCTAAGAAACAACTTAACACATGTGTTTATTTTTGTGCTCCTCTTAAAATGGGGTATCTCCAATAGATTTAGAATCCTTGTGTGTTGCAACCCTATTTCCCATTCCTTCATCTCAGGTGTCATTACCAGTGATCTGGGTCTCATTACTATGCGTAAATAGTTTGTCAAAAATTTATAAACACCTGCATCAAGGTCCATCCACTATTAATGTGGAGTTACATCAATCAAAGAGGTTGAAAACCCCTTCAAATGCCAAAAATCATGGATTATCCCATAGAGATGTAGGAAGGAGTTCTTCCAAGAAGAGACATTGGGATGCAAGGAAAAAAAACTGTATTTCCATAGAGTCATCTAGTGGGAAGACTACTTTTGAAGAGATATCTAGCAGTCACACTAGATCGAGTGTTCCCAATAAGAATAAAAAGAGACACTCACATATTTCTCTGATTGAAGAGTTTAAGAAGGAAAAAATTCCTACTTTTGATGGAGAAATCAAGAAGGGAGCAGAATCTGAGGCTTGGATGTTGGGGATGAAGAAGTATTTTTGGGTACATAATTTTTCGGAAAATACAAAGGAAACGATTGTCATCTTTAATCTGAATGGAGGAGCATCCATATGGTGGGAGGACCTCAAGGAATTCAAAGGACTGAAAGAGATTAATCTGACCTGGAAGCAGTTTGAAAAGTATTTTAGAAATTATTACCTATTGGAGAAGTACTTTGATGGGAATATCAAATAATTCCATGAACATAAGTTGGGGCAACTTATCATGGACACATGTGCAAAGGATTTCTTAGATTTGTTGAGGTATGTTCCTTACCTCAAGGATGAAAAAGCAAGGATACAGTGTTTCCTCAGCGGATTACCATAGTCCTATGGGGACAAAATTGAATTTGATGAACCTAAGATCATGGAGGATACCACTCTTATCTTTTCTCTTCCCAGGAATTGGAAGAGAAATGATAAGAGTGGATTCTATAAAAAGGGATTTAAACCATCCCCATATAAGAATCTGAGGAAAGGTTCTCAGTTCAGTTAGTCTAGAAAAATTGTGCACCAATAGAACTTTCCATTTCAAAGTGGAAATAGACTAGTAGAACAAGCAAGAGAAAGAGCAGAGGAACCAAAAAAAGGACCTCTACAATGTTGGGGTTATGGAGAGGCACATATTTTAAGAGATTTCCCTCACAGGAATCATGATATCAAAAGGGTCTATCATTTTCAAGAGGATACTATGGTAAATGATGTGGTCAGGAGTGTTCCAAGGATATATGAAACTTTAGAAAATCGCCAAGCAAACCGCCAAGCTTATGTAGTAGAGTTGGGAGGTATAATTGCCAAGCAACCCATTTCTATTTTAATTGACCCTGGATCTAACCTCATTTATATATCACCTCAATTTGTTGAAGCATGTGCCTTATAGAGGAATAAATATGCAAAGGGATGGTTGGTTGAATTAGCCACAGGGACTAAGAGAAAGGTGGTAGAGGTAATAAAGGACTGCTCATTTGAAATAAGTGGGCTGCAAACTCAAGCAACCTTGAATATCCTACCTCTAGGATCACATGATGTGTTTCTAGGCATGGATTGGTTAGTTGTTCACAAAACAAAATTAACTACTATGAGAAAAATCTAGAGTGTGAAGATGAAGAAGTTAATGCAAGAGTTTTGCAAGGTATTCGAAATCCAATTTCAGTTAGACAAATATCAGCATTACATCTCAAGAAATTTAGTCGAAAAGCGTGTCCCTTGTATGCAATACAAGTGCTTAACTCAGTAGAAGGTAGAGAGATGAAGGTTGAAGACCCCCCAGTGCTATGGGAATTTAAAGATGTGTTTCCATAGGAAGTACATGGACTTCCTCCAAAGAGGGATCTTGATTTTTCAATAGAACTTATACCTAGAGTAGTACCAACATCAAAAGTACCCTACAGGATGAGCACACCAGAATTGGTAGAATTTAAGTACAATTGGGAGATGTTGGATAAGGGATATATTAGATTGAGTGTATCCCCATGGGGAGCACCAGCATTGTTTGTGAAGAAAAAGAATGGTACATTGCACTTGTGTATTGACTAAAGGAAGTTAAACAAGATGACCATCAAGAATAAGTATCCATTTCCCAGGATCAATGATCTTTTTTATTAGCTCAAGAGAGCTACAATTTTCTCTAAGATTGATTTGAGATATGGATATCATCAAGTCATGATTAAGGATGAGGAAATCCACAATAAATCTTTTAGAATGAGGTATGGACACTACGATTTTGTGGTAGTGCCATTTGGGCTTACTAATGCACCAACTAAATTCATGTGTTTAATGAATAGTGTTATAAAACAATATTTGGATACGTTTGTATTGGTGTTTGTGGATGATATTTTGGTGTATTCAAAGATTACAGAAGAGAATGAAGAGCATATCAAAATGATACTACAGGTGTTGAGAGATCACTAGTTTTATGCTAAGTTCAACAAGTGTGACTTCTTTCAAAAGGAAATCCAATATTTAGGCCACACCATCTTAGTAGAAGGACTGGTAGTGGATCCTGAAAAGATCAAGGTAATCATGGATTGGCCCACCCCTTGGAATGTAACAAAGGTAAGTTATTTCATGGGTTTAGTTGGATGTTATAGATGGTTCATTAAGGGATTTTCCAAGATTGTCCATCCCATCACTTCATTACAAAGGAAAGGGAAGAACTTTGTATGGTCTGCAAAGTATGAAGCCAGCTTTGAGTAGCTAAAACATATTTAGACCAATGCCCCCATTTTGAAGATTGCAGACCTGAAAAGGATTTCCTAGTTTGTACTGATGCTTGAAAAGAAGGACTAGGTGGGGTCCTCATGCAGGAAGGACAAGTGATTTGTTATGAATTATCAAAGATACATAAAAACAAGCAACGGTTTGTCACCCGTGATTTGGAGATCACAAAAATTGTGCATGTGTTGAATATGTGGAGGCATTACTTGCTTGAAATAAGGTTTTTTCTGATGACATACCATTGTGGGTTAAAGTATTTGTTTGACCAGCCACACTTGAGCACTAGACATGCCAAGTGGATGGCACTGACTAGTGAGTTCGATTTTGAGATCAAACGTATCTAAGGAAAGGAAAACATAGTGACAAATGCACTCAATCGGAGTGTGCAAATTGTACACTTAGTAGCAGCAAGTGTAGGAGAGTCTGACATCAAGCAAAGGATTAGATCCCTCTTACAAGAATATGATATTTTCAAACAGGTAAGAGAGGTATTACAATAAGAACCGAGGGAGAAAAAGTATGAAGGGTATCAACTTACAACTGATGCTTTGTTGTTGTACAACAAGTTGTATGTTTCTAATTTAGCAGAGTTGAAGCACTTGATTATGAATGAATTCCATATAGTACGTTATGTGAGTCACCCCAATTATTAGAATATGATAACATCAATAAGGAAGATGTATTATTGGCCAAGAATGAAGAAATACATTGTTTAATACATTGCCAAATGTTTAGAGTGTCAACAAGTCAAGGTTGAACACAAACACCCTGCAGGACTATTACAGCCATTGCCAATTCCAAAATGGAAATGGGAGATGATCTCCATCGATTTCATTACTAGTTTTCCAAGGACAGTTAGGAAACAAGATGCAATCATGGTAGTAGTGGACAAGTTGAGAAAGGAAGCTTCCTTTATTCCCATCAAATCTACTTTTAAGGCCATAGATGTTGTTGACATTTTTATGAAGGAAATTTTCAGATTGCATGGCTTACCCAAGACCATAATATCCTACAAAGATGTGAAGTTCACTTCAAACTTCTGGAAAAGTTTGTTTGCGGGTTTGGGAACACAGTTGGAATTTAGCACAGCCTACCATCCTCAAATAGATAGTCATATCAAAAGGGTGAATAGAGTGTTGGAAGACATGTTATAGATGCATGTTATGCATCAACCCAAGAAATAGGAATAATATCTACCCCTGGTAGAGTTTTCCTATAACAATGGTTATCATAAATCATTGAAGATGAGCCCATTTGAGGTTTTGTATGGTAGGAAGTGGATAGTTCCAATCAGTTGGGATATTCCAGTGGACAATATCACACTTGGACTAGAACTATTGAAGGAAATGGAGTAGGCAATGATGAAGATAAGGCACAATTTGAAAGTAGCCCAATATAGACAAAAGAGCTATGCAAATAACAAGAGGACTCATAAATATTTCAAGGTGGGAGATCATGTGTATCTCAAGGTGAAACCCAAGAGGATATCCCTAAGGATGGGGACATGTTACAGGTGCATATTTCCACCTCATCCATGCGCCAGCAATCCAGCACATCAGTGCACATTCAAGAAAGGGAGAGAGGCGCCAACCCTCTCATTTTTCCTTGAATTTTAAAAAATTCATTGTAATTAATTGTAATTAATTGTAATTGATTGTTGTAAGGCTTGAGTAAAGAAAGTTATTTCCTTTTTACAAGTTGTATATAGAGTCACCTTTAATAGGTATGAATTGTACATATCCTTAGCATTTCCTCAGATATGAAATGTACATGATCATTCAATGCAATTAACCTCAGTAGATAGGCGCTATTATGGTGATTAGACACCACTAGTGTAGTTTGGAGGGAAGGATCGTTGAGCCCCTCTTATATAGATCGATGTATTGTATGCCCGACAGATGTTTTTGAGAGGTTTTTGAAGGTTGTTGAATACCATTGTAAGCCAAGAAGAGAGGAGAGGAGAAAGTCGAGACTATGTTGCAGTCTGAGCTTGTAAACATTGTACAGTTATTTAGGATTTAATGAAAAGAGTAGTCTTTCCTGCATATAAGGTTCTGTGTGTTTTTATATGAGTTATGTTTTTTCTTTTGATTTTGATTTTACTATGTTTTCATGTATGATGTAGATGTATGAATAGGTTTCAATCTACAGGAAGAAGATAGTCTTCTCTATCGTTGTGATTTTTTGAGAATTTTGGGTTCTTTAGGCTAGTGCAAGGAGTGCACGACAGAGTATTGGAAACTTTGTGAAGCCAACACAAGGAGTGTGTGTTTTAATTTTGTTTGGAATTCAAGAGGAGAACGTTCCCAGTGGGCACACCAGAGCGATATCAAACTCGTAAGGATCCTCAGAGTTACTAAACACTCTATACGAAATCCTGTGTAGAGAAAGCACATCCAGAGTTACTGAATACTATGTCATCTCATCAAGGAGTGATTTGAGCAAGTGCAAGGAGTGTTACAGTAAAATCCCCCTGTGGACAGGTGAATTCCCTCCTGGATCCTAGGCCGCTAAGATCAAGACAGAAAGGTGCTAACTTTGATCACTGACATCCCTTTAAACCTAGCTAAGCTAATCTATAGAGAAGAGGAAGAAGATGTACCTTTTTATGATGTTTTTCCTTGCCCGGTCCAAGTTGAGCTCTGATCCTCAAGCTCATCAACAAGTCCTGCAATCGATTCAAAGACAAAGCATGATTCCTATTCTACTATGATTAGTTTGAAACTAGATCTATCCATTAAAGACAAGTTCATGTAGGTATACACAATATTGAAGGAAACGGGACAAGCACATGTATTAATGAGAAATCAATAAAGATACTTGCAAACCTTTGATGAAGTTGAAGCAGCCTCTTCCAACTCTCCTTGTCCAACCCCTTGCTCAAATGATCCACAAACAAAATGACTATGCTTCACTGATTATCTCCCTTATGAGATCATAAGTTTGATGCCTTCAATGTCTCCCCCCTTTCACCATGAGGAGGCCTCCTTATATAGGCTTGGAGAGGCCTAACCACCTTAGAGATTCTTGGGATAGGTTGAGGATATTTCTCCATTAGTTGTGGATCCTCCCTAAGATCGAGCCTTGACCTCATATTCGAATCAAACTAACTTCAGAGATAAGGGGGATCTTCCCCTGATTTTGTCAACAACATAACGCTCCCCCAAAATGGTGCACAGAGCGCTACAACGCTCCCCCAAAGTAGGGCAAGGAGTGCTATCTCTCCCTGCTAGTGGGTAGGGGAGCGCTGCCCTTCAAAATTTATTTTTAAGTGTGTTGGCAGCCAATACAATTTTTTCTATTGCCCTATAAGCTGCCTACACCTATGTCTTCTGAACTTCAAATTGTCATCGCATTTTGCAAATAAACGATAATTTTCATTTCTTGCGACACTTGCAAATTGGTCTCCATTTAGTTTTCACGACTGTAAGCGTGAAAACTCCTCTATCATTCTTTGAATTGTCATGATCTTTTATTGATATTTTGAGTGGCACTTACCTTTGGTTTATCATTAAGTGGTTGTAAGGATTTTCGAACTATGCCTATCTGCATGTTCTTACTTTGATTGCGCAACTGGATTTTATTAAACGGGTAAGGCATTGAGCATGAACATTTATGTTTTTTGAAACTTGCCTAGTCATTGAATTACATAGGGGTCATGGTTTATTTTTGTTTTTCTATATATAATGTGATCCTTATGTTAAAATTTATATAGCTCTTGGCTTGTCAATTTTATGAAATCGATTGTCACCATGTTTTAAAAACCTTGATCACACACTTATACAATGGCACATATTTAACATTTGGGTTTGATTCCACGTTGAATGACAATGGTTTGAAAATCTATTATAATGGCGCATTGGTATATCATCCACCATTTAATTCTTTGGTTGGCCGAATGATAAGATTTTGGAACTATGCTATGATTGTTTGAACAGACTTTGAACCTGGCGGTTGTACTTTCCCATTACTATTTTGCATGGCGGTAAGTGATTCCACCAGCCTTGCATGCGCACATTAATGCTTCCCCTTTGATCGTTCATAGTGGTTAAACCGGATGACTCTGCTCCTGTGTGCTGGTGTTTTCGAACCAAACCCTTACCATGTGCTCGCACCATGGCTCCAGTTGTGAGGGCTGAACCGAATGGTAGCTAGGCTCTGTTGATGTTCGACAGTGCCCGTAGTGACCTCGAGGACAATGGGTGGCTCCCGTTCTTACAGAAATTTGAAGGTTTTAACCTCTGCGTGGTTAGGCAATTCGCCATGACCTTTGATGGCTGTCGAGCCAAGGTCGGCGATGTTCAATTGCAAATTGACGAGTAGTTTATCAGTCTTGCTACGGGTTTGCCTGCCACTGGACAACGATGGTCCAAGAATTGCAAAGTGGAAGAGGTCCCTTGGACACTGCTCTTCCAGTCGCGTAAGGTTGGCTCCTGCGACAAAGGTTTACTTGTGACCATGCTTAAACAGCGCTGGCATGACTTATTGATGATTATAAAACAGTTTATCACCTGCGAAGGTCGGTATGGTTTTGTTTTCTTACACCACCTTCGTTTGCTTATGGATTTCATGGGCTATGAACTTAATATGCCTTATTACTTGCATAGAATCCTGTTTAAAATGTCTAAGAAATACAAAAGGAACCAGGCTGATAGTAGCCTTTTTCACTTTGGGCTGGTTAAAATTATTGTTGTTTGTCATTTGGGGTTACACGGAGACTGTTGGAATGATTTTCTTGCTCGCAATGATTTTGAGGATTCAAACCCTCCACAGGTTGACAAACCTATGGTGACCGAAGACAAGACTGTACCCCCGGTACCCTACAGTATTCTGTTACCTAAACCCTTACCCGACTCACCTATCGACCTACCCCACTCTGTGACAAAGGATGTCGAGACTGTTAAGACTATGGCTAAAAGGCCTAAAGCCAAACCTACTACAAACACCAAAGGAAAAAATAATGCCCGTCTAATTTCTTGAATGGCGAGGACTAAGCCGAAACCTTCTATCGAAATAAACCCTATTGTGTTGAGTGAGGATTCTGACTCGGAAGTGGAGTGTTTCCTGGCTAGTGAGTACCCCTATTCGGAAGGTTTGTGTGCCAAACCCTCGTATGACTTCGTGTCAAACCTACCACCTTGCTTGCAAAACGACCCTAACTACCCATGCATTAAGCTGCCTTGTGAAACCCCCGGTCATTCATCTAAACCCTCTCCTGCTCTGTCGAAGCCTACAATGCCACCCTGTGATCAATGCGGTTAGAGAGATATTATCTCGATGTGCCGATGCTACAGTCAAAGATTAAATCTTTGGAGGACCAGGTTACACTACTTACCCGTCAAAAGGCTGAGCTACAGACCACTGAAAAGAGACAAAGAACGACAGGCTCCATTTTGTTTAAAAATGTGGAATCGGCCATGGCTGTGGTGAATTCTAAGCTGGCATAATTGGATAGCCTCATCGTCACACAGGTATGTGTAATATCAATCATTTTTGTAAATAGTATGAGTTTATATAACAATTCAAATTTGTTTTGAATAGCTCTATTCAGCATTGATTGGTTTCGTTACATTGT
>JZKD02S0112379.1:301531-330550 GCA_000966675.3 Picea glauca
TAATTGTTATGATTTTTTATGTCTTGTTTGTCCTGTAAACCAACTCAAAGAGCAGCACAGCCTATCGTTTACGAGAAGCTTATGGACTAACCGGTGTGAGTTTCCTTCCTCCGACTAGATTTGAAGTCATCATACACAGGGCAGACTTGGAGCATTCCAGGTCAGTTTTTCATTTGTTTGTTTAGATATATGTGTTTAGTATATTAGATTATTTAATTTCAGTAAATATATTAGATCGTTTAATTTCAGTAAGTTTTATTTCTTATTCATAAAATATAAAAAAAAAAAAATCAAAAAGATTTATGGCTGTCTTAGGACAAAAAGCAAATGAGTTTTACAGGTTTTATTCAAATCTGCAAGTTGTAGATATTGTATATTTGTGAATAAGTTGTAATCCAATTAGTAGATTGTATATAATAGTTAGAGTAGTTTATATTTAGTTTTAGTTTAATTTAGTAGTTTGTTTTAATTAGATTAGTGTATTAGTTTGTTTGTTTTTAGTTAATTTGTTTTATTAGTTTTAGTTAGTTTAATTTGTTTTATTAGTTTTAGTTAGATTAGTTAGTTAGATTAGTTTTCTCTTTGATTTTCTTAGGATCTTAGAGCGGCCAACAGAGTCGTTAAACCCGTCAGGGTGGTTCATTCCAAACGGCTTGGGTTATTTAGACAACCCCGGACCGGTTCCACTCTCTCAATTGACGGACGGACAATTTCGCCCGTCAACAAAGTGGTCTTTATCAAGGAAAACATTTTGTACTCTTTTTCAAATGATTTCTCCTTCTTTAACCAATCTCTGAGGATGTATTTCAAGTGTTCCTTGTGATGTCGTTCGAGACACGACATAGGCAAGATGACATCATGATGTTTGTGACACTTACGACACTTGTGGACAAAATGTGACACTCGTAATGACGACAATAGGTCATCATTGAAGTGATTAATTTCGATGTGTAATAGATTTCCCCCCAAAGTGTGGTAATTTCTATTACAGGAAAATCCCCCTGGGGATAGGTGAATTCCCTCTTGGATCCTAGGCCTCTAAGATCAAGACATAAAGGTGCTAACTTTGATCATTGACATCCCTTTAAACCTAGCTAAGATAATCTATAGAGAAGAGGAAGAAGATGTACCTTTTTATGATGTTTTTCCTTGCCCAATCCAAGTTGAGATTTGATCCTCAATCTCATCAACAAGTCCTGCAATCCAGTCAAAGACAAAGCATGCTTCCTATTCTACTATGATTAGTTTGAAATTAGATCTATCCATTAAAGACAAGTTCATGTAGGTATAAACAATCTCGAAGGAAACAAGCCAAGCACATGTATTAATGAGAACTCAATAGAGATACTTACAGACCTTTGATGAAGCTACAGCAGCCTCTTCCAGCTCTCCTTGTCCAACCCCTTGTTCAAATGATCCACAAACAAAATGAATATGCTTCACTAATTATCTCCCTTATGATATCATAAGTTTGATTCCTTCAATGTCTCCCCCCTTCCACCATGAGGAGGCCTCCTTATATAGGCTTGGAGAGGCCTAACCACCTTAGAGATTCTTGGGATAGGTTGAGGATCTTTCTCTATCAGTTGTGGATCCTCCCTAAGATTGATCCTTGACCTCATATTTGAATCAAACTAACTTCAGAGATAAGGGGGATCTTCCCCTGATTTTCTCAATAGCATAACGCTCCCCCAGAATGGTGCACAGAGCGCTACAATGCTCCCCCAATGATGGAAAGGAGCACTAGCACTACCTGTCAGTGGGTAGGGGAGCGCTGCCTTTCAAAAGTGATTTTTTAAGTGGTCTTTCTTGAGGCAAAATTTGTGTACTCTTTGTCAAATAATTTATCCTTCTTTAACCAGTCTCTGAGGATGTATTCCAAGTGTTCCTTGTGATGTCGTTCGAGACACAACATAGGCAAGATGGCAGTATGATGTTTTCAACACTTGTGGCCAAAATGTGACACTTGCGACACTCGTAATGACGGCAATAGGTCATCATTGAAGTGAGTAATTTTGATGTGTAACAGATTTCCCCCCAAAGTGCGAAGTTAGAAAACGGAAACTGATGACTGAATTACTTTGTAGACTTTTTTGAGAAAGGGTATGGACTCAGAGAACCTGGTAAAAGCTGCATACAATCATCAGACAAATGTTATGATATGTTTCAAAACCCAAGGTAAGCATACCTATGCTTGAGTGATAAAGACTTTCAATGTATGGCCACCATAAGATACACTGTGGATCCATAATTATATTAACAAAAAGTATAGCCACCAAAGATACAATGTGGATCTATACTTCCATGACATGAACTGATCGTAGCCATGAAAAATACACAGTGGATCTACGAGACGACAAGACATAACCACAGACCAATACAAAGTGGATCTATGTGATATTATATGTGTCAATATTCAAGAGAAACTCTATCACAACCTGGGCAAAGTACATATCAGAGTGATCACTCAACCCAGGGTATTCTTACTGATCCCGATATTGTACAAGTATAACCATGTGAATAAATGTCCTAATGTAGAACATGGCATAAACCACTTGATTATCAGTCAATGAGGTAAACCGTTAACAAGCGCGAGGAAAATCACCATTGATGTCAATGATTCCTAAGGTACCCTAGTACATTCCAGCGAATGTGAATAAATGAGCTGAAGTCGAACATCCATGGAATCATATGATCAAAGGTCAATGATGTAAACCCACTTTCGAAAGTGAGGAGGCCTGCCATTGAGGCATGTAGGTCCTAAGGTACCTAGTTTCTAAGTCTAGTTCTCAGATAATGTGTCGAAGTTGACAGGAACAGACTCATCGAAGGAGGGCCTTGATGTATCCCCTATCAACAACACGAAACTGACACAGAGATGTAAATTGGTGGATCAAATGAACATGGACTGACACGGGTATTGAAACATGAGATTTGTGATGGTTGAATCTCGAGGCAGATACTTCCCTTGAACACTGAGGCACTACAGCAGAAACATGACATGGACAAAAACATGATGATGTAGTGGATACTGTGAATTTCTTCGAGTGACCCAAAGGAGTAAAGAAACTCAAAGGATTGGTTCAATGCAGAGGTTCAGCGGATTAAAATGTGTGCAAAGACAAAGTGTCATGTTCAAGGGCGACTGTAAGAGTGACTGGTGATGTTTTCAAAAACTGCTCGGCTTGCTTCCTTCAAATTTTTCCCCCATCCAGATAGACGAGTACCTCTTTTTTAATTTAATGATCTTAAGGAGGAAAGCACATGATCGATATAACTCACCTTCGGTAAGTCCCTCTTCCTTTGTTTAACAAACTAGAAGAAGTAAGGGTTCGGTCCCATATGGGCCCTTCAATGTATGATTTTTCAATGAGTCCAGAGAAGGTAAACTCGGTGATTTTTCATGTTTAGAGAGTCTAAAAAGAACTTAAAGACGACTCCAGGGTTGTCCTTTTTTGTAATGTTAGTCTTGTGAGGATGAAAAAGAGATAAAATACCACTCGAAAGACGCCCTTTCAAACCTTTTAATGAGTGTGAAAGGAAGCAAGATCACTCAGCAATATTTTCATGTTTAGAGAATCTGAAAAGAGCTTAAAGGAGACTCCAGGGGGTTCCTTTTTCGTATAAACTTTATGAGTCCGAAAAAGTGATAAAAGTCTACTCGATTACATTCTCATGTATTTACGAGCACAAGAAAGAACAAAGACTAAGCTCGGAATTGGTTTCATTTTTACACAAGCTTGAAACAAAATTAAACTATTCTTGTAAATTCCCAACGTAACTTCCAAAGGAAGGGATACCCATGAATGGTTGGTACTCTGCCTCCAGCTTGAAAATCTAGCGGCATAACTCCAAAATGATAATCAAAGGCTGGAGACATGCCCCCCCAAGCTTCAATTCATTCACCGACTTTGAGGTTATCACTGATTTCTGTACTAGATGGAGAAAAAGGATAAGGGTGGATGAAATGAAGGTTCAAATATGAGACCTAAGGAAAGACTCGACTTGACAGGAGAGGTGATTGTTTCATTTTTTAACGATATTGTCATAGGAAAAGAACTATGCTCAAGCCTCCGTGTTCAGTCCCCAGATTTTTGTTTCATTTTTTAACGAGCTTGCTACAGAGAGGAAAACTATGCTCATGACCTCTGTTTCATTTTTTAACGAGCTTGCCACAAAGAAGAGAAACTATTCTCATGACCTCTCCTTGATCATGGCTTCCAAGAGGACAATGATCTGGAAGGAATACATGTCAAGGGACAAACGTCAATCATGGCTTCCAAGAGATCTTCGCTAGATGGAAGAAAATCACTCTAGAAGGAATACATGTCGACAACCTCAATAAGGGTAGGGAGATATGGCTCTAATAGCCCTATCGAAGAGATCACCATGTCAACTATCGGATCCAAGTCATCTTCATCGGCAGCTAAAGGCATGGGACATAACGCCACATAATTGACCTATGGCGGGGCCGATACCGTCTATATATAAGAACCGTTTAGAGAGCTCATTGGGTTGGTAGTCAAGTCAGGACCAACGCATGAAAGTTGATCAATAGACACAATTATTCCATCATGAGGGAAAGATATCACACGAAAAAGAGTGTACACAATAGCTTTCATGGCATAGACATAATCTCGCCCAAGGAGTAAATCGAAATCCAAGGGGTCTTGGACTACCATAACATCAATAAAGACATTTTTCCCTCCCAAAGTTACAGGAAACTAAGGAATGACTCCTAAAGGGTGATTGGTTCTTCTGTTAAAAGCGAACAGAACCTGGGTAGCTGACACAAGCTGAGGATAACCTAAAGCTTTCCAAGAAATAGAGGACAAAATACTAACGGAAGAACCTTCGTCTATTAACGTCTGAGGAACATCCCAACCACAAACTTATACTATAATATTGAAAGGAATGTGAGAGGGAAGACAAGGTCCAGTTAGCACACCCCAATCAAAAAGGATGGCCTCATTACTTGGAGGGTATTTCGCTGGAGAAGGAGGAATGCCCCCCAGCACGGTAGATTTTGTATCAACGAGAAAAACATGGGCAGTATCAGGTTTACTCTCTAGAGGGAGAGTAGGATCGACTAATAATGGGATCAGATCAACCACTTGGGTTTTATTCTCCAAGGGGAGAATGGGGTCGACGAATGGAAACAAATCGACCATTTTGAAGCTCTTCAGAGGAGGAGTGGGATCGATCGATGATGTAACCGGAGCAGCCACTTTGGCACTCTTCAAATGAAGGGTGTGACTGACCAATGAAGGGACTAGATCAGTCACTTGGGTTTCACTTTTCAGATGAAAAGTGGCGTTGACTGAAGACAGAACTGGATCAGCTACTTTGGTTAGTGGTTCAACCGAGGATGAAACTAGATTGACCACCTAATCAATCAGACTGATCGAAGATGGAACCAGATTCACCAGTCCATCAACTAACGATGGGTTGGGAGAAATCTTATGATAACCAGTTGGAAGTTGAATATTTTTCAAAAGAGAAGAAGCCTCGTCCATATGAGGACAAAGGTGAGAGTAATGATCACCTTCGCATAACATGCAAGGAAACTTGACAGTTTTCTTATTCTTACCAACCTTAACATCACTAGTTGACGAGGTGTCACCAATACGTCTAGCAAGGTCCGATGACGTGGAAGACCACATTTCTAAGACCATGGGAAGACCAAGGAAATCTCTCAGAAAGTGGTCACCCTTACAAAGATTGCAAGGGAATTTGGGTTTCAGATTCTTCATTTTAATCTTGTCAACCTCATCAACACTCCCAGTATGATCAACAGTAGTTGGTTGCTTGGATCAAACATCTGAAGTAGTTGGAGGCTTGGTCCCTTTCTGGTTCTTCTTCTTCTTCTCTTTCTGTTTCTTCTTCTTATTATCAACCTGTCTAGTCGCGTTAGAGCTTTCACTAGGAGAAGAAGGAGAAAGGGAAGGAGATTTGACAGATGAAGAAGGAGAAAGGTTGACATGATGTTGATGTGTGGGTGGTGTGCTTACATCCGAAACACTTGTTGCATTTGAAATTACCGGAGTGGAAAAAACCATACCGGTAACCCAATTGTGAGACCTGGAAGGCTCAAAGTAGCGATGTAAGGAGGACCAACGTTTCTGTAAGAAGGAAAAAAAAAAGTTTCCCCCAGAGCAGGGGTTGCTCCATTGGTATTTCTAGGAACTGACACCATTAAACAAAGATCCAACCTAGATTCTTCTAGGAAAAAAAAACATTATGCGCTAAAAATCTAGGAAGCAAGCAAACAAACAAAAACTTCTCACAATGAATGCACTAGTTGGTGATGAAATCCAACGTTGTGAGAACAATATAAGAAGGGGTTGAGATAGATCGGGTGGAAAAGTTACATTGAAGACCTGCTTAACGGACTTACACCCTGGTGCAAGATCCCACACATAAACG
This sequence comes from Picea glauca, assembly GCA_000966675.3. Lineage (NCBI taxonomy): Eukaryota > Viridiplantae > Streptophyta > Pinopsida > Pinales > Pinaceae > Picea > Picea glauca. Next base: position 307,958 of record JZKD02S0112379.1, read on the forward strand.
TGGGTATACCCTCCAAGGAGCCCGAGTGAGTTTGGCCAACGTCAATTCCAGGTACCGTGAAGACTTGCCCCTCCACAGTCACCTTATGTAAATATCCTAAAGAGATAGGCCACTAAGGTTACCAACTATAACAGTGATGCCTAGGGAAACAGTTGACAGTTCGATCCATGCGCAAAGGCAGGGTATCTAGTCCAAAATCAACTTGAAAGGCTTCCACTCATCATTATGGGTATACCTTCAAGTGACCCCCATAATACATGCAATCTCTACACCAAGACCAACAAAGAAGGGTGACTAACTCTGCCACTCTTAATTCGACCTTGTGATTGACCCTTGTGTTAGAAGGGCTTCTCAGGGAAAAATGTAGCAAGTGGATTTCACCGCTCCCTAACTCAAGATTCTATGTTAGTTTACAAATTTGGAAAGTTATCTTTCACACCTATTCCAAAGCCCTACACCCTAAGCTAATGTAAGTTTGCTACCAAAAAAGATAAAAAATTCTAATAAATTTTAGTTTAGCGCTTGATTTTAAGGTTGTTGCTTACTCGAGAGGAAAATGGCATGGACTAAATGATGTTTTGACCGACTCTAAACAATGCAAAGAAATTATAATGAAAACATTTCACTTCGATGAAATCTATATTATGAGAAGGAGAAAACGTTCATCATTCCAGATGCACAATGTCCCAAAATGCCAAAAACCATGCAATTATGCTACTTCAAATGCAAGCTAGTTTCACTACCCAAAAGCAAAAATCTCATAAAAAGAGCCCAAAAAATGCAAAAAACTCACCCAGAATGCATAAAAATTGGTGAAATTGCTAGTGAAGGTAGGAGAAGGCTAATGGATGATGAAAAAATAGTAAAAGTGATCTGAAACATGGGAAAAGAGCAGGGAAAAAACAAGGAAGGAAACCAAAACTTAAATCTTTGGTTCCTAGTGGATTTGCCAATTTCTGTTACAGGAAAATCCCCCTGCGGACAGGTGAATTCCCTCTTGGATCCTAGGCCTCTAAGATCAAGACAAAAAGGTGCTAAATTTGATCACTGACATCCCTTTAAGCCTAGATAAGATAATCTATAGAGAAGAGGAAGAATATGTACCTTTTTACGATGTTTTTCCTCGCCTAGTCCAAGTTGAGCTCGAATCCTCAAGCTCATCAACAAGTCCTACAATCCAGTCAAAGACAAAGCATGCTTCCTATTCTACTATGATTAGTTTGAAACTAGATCTATACATTAAAGACAAGTTCATGTAGGTATACACAATATTGAAGGAAACAAGACAAGCACATGTATTAATGAGAACTCAATAGAGATACTTACAGACCTTTGATGAAGTTGCAGCAGCGTCTTCTAGCTCTCCTTGTCCAACCCCTTTCTCAAATGATCCACAAACAAAATGACTAGGCTTCACTAATTATCTCCCTTATGAGATCATAAGTTTGATGCCTTCAATGTCTCCCACCTTTCACCATGAGGAGGCCTCCTTATATAGGCTTGGAGAGGCCTAACCACCTTAGAGATTCTTGGGATAGGTTGAGGATCTTTCTCCATCAGTTGTGGATCCTCCCTAATATCGAGTCGTGACCTCAGATTCGAATCAAACTAACTTCATAGATAAGGGGGGTCTTACCCTGATTTTCTCAATAGCATAATGCTCCCCTAGAATGGTGCACAAAGCACTACAACGCTCCCCCAAAGGAGGGCAAGGAGCGCTAGCACTCCCTGCTAGTGGGTAGGGGAGCATTGCCCTTCAAAATTGATTTTTTAAGTGGTCTTTCTCAAGGCAAAAGTTTTGTACTCTTTATCAAATGATTTCTCCTTCTTTAACCAGTCTTTGAGGATGTATTTCAAGTGTTCCTTATGATGTCATTCGAGACACGACATAGGCAATATGACAGTATGATGTTTGCAACACTTGTGACACTTGTGGCCAAAATGCGACACTTGCGACACTCGTAATGATGATAATAGTCCATCATTGAAGTGATTAATTTTGATGTGTAATAAGGAGTGCACAAGAGAACTTTGTTTAGAGTTCTGTGAGAGAAGAGTGTCAAGGAAGACACCTCGAGTTGTTGAACACTCTGGTACCCAGTTGAAGGAGGAAGTACTTTAGAGTTGTTGAATAATCTAAAGGAAGGCTTTGCAAAGTGTGCATTGAGCAGGTGCAAGGAGTTGACAATACCAACACCTTTTTGAAGTTTTGGAGGAATTGAGGATAAGCATAGTTGTTGAACACTTTGGAGGAGAGCTTTGTAAGAGTGCATTGAGCAGTTGTTTTCTAGGAGGACACAAAGATTCTTTGAATTATGAGCATTTATAAGCTCATGAGGACTAGCATAGAGTTCGTGTAGGGTGAACTTAACCCAAGTTCATAAGCTCAAGAGGAAGAGCGTGGAGTGCCAGGAGGGCAGCAGAAGTATTTGAAAGAAGCAGAGGGTTGAGACCCTTAGAAATTTTCAAGAAGTTCCAAAGCTCAGGAGGGACAGTACCTTTGCACTTAGAATCTCTACAAAGATTGTAGAATACCAAGAATAGTCCAAGTAGCAGGTTGTGAGGAAAGTGAAAGGAGTGCGCCAGAGGTAAAGTGTCTTAAAATTTACAAGCTTAGGAGGATGAGCATGGGGTTCCAGGAGGGCATCAGAATTTTTCTATCCATGCAGGAGGCATGAACCTCTTTAGGTTTGAGTGAGATAAATCTCAGGAGAAACATTGCTCTCTATAGTGTAGACAGAAGCCAAGTCATTGGACTTGCCGAGAAAATATCAAAAGGGCCAAGTCCCCTTGAAGAATATCTTAGGATATTTCGAGTAGTTTTAAGCTCAGAAGAGATAGTGCCTTTGTGCACAGAACCTAAACAAAGAGTGCAGAAGGCCGAGAGTAGTCCAAGTTTTGGACTAAGAGGAAGGAAGCAAGGGGTGCGCCAGTGATCCATAATCCTCGAAAGAGCCTACGAAATCTCAGGAGAAGTAGCTAGTCTGAGTACCCGGAGAAGGAGACTTAGAAGTTTTTTTCAAGTCCGGGCGATTCCAAGGTTCAGAGGGGATGCCCAAGGTTCAAATTACCTCGAGCGGACAAGATCAAAGAGGGATAGCATTTATTTCCAAAGTCAGGAAGACATCCTTGCGGAGAGAAGGAGTCAAAAGCTTAAGAGGTATAGCACTGGTTGACTCGCATAGATGATTTTAGGGGCTAAATTTCGCAAATGGGCTAATTTTCCATGGTTTTTCCCAAAAAATGATTCACCAATTTCCATTTTTTCTAAAAACGATTCGCCCAAATTCCATAGAATAAAATTATTTTACCTTAAAAATCACCAAAATTGTATAGAAAGTATATAAAATACTTAGAAATTTGAATATTTTTACAAAACTATCGCCAAACATTTTACATTTTGCATATTAAGGGATAGTAAGATTAGCCCATGTTTCTACATTTTAATATAAATTTCCATTCTTAAAATCATCCCTACAGTTGAGTCCGTGTGGTTAGAGTCCAGCCAAGGGATCAAAGGTCGAAGCCATTGAAAATCCGAAGGATCTTTCATTAAAAGGAAGGAGAACTGCTTAGAAGGGAGAGGCTATAGGAGTCGTTGAATCGGCATCTAAGAGAAATATAGACCGTTAGATCTATGTCCATGAAAGGAAAGGAGAGAGTAGGAGGAAATTAGATCTGATCCTTCAGATCTAGGCATGAGCTACAAGAGTCGTCAGATCCATAGAAGGTACATGGGGGATAATAATAGATCATAGCCATCAGATCTAGAGAATTTGCGAGGTGGATAAGCCTTAAGGGCTTCAGCACTTTTCCTATTCGGAGGTTGGAGAGTGTACAAGGTGATGGATCGTCGAAGTCCTAGGTGGCCGAAGCAATCGTGACCATCAGATATCGCGGGGACATGCGTCATGCGATCCCACACTTCAGCGTTAGAGCACTTTGGGGAAACCAAGGTATAGTTGTGAAGTCCTAAGACTCCCGGAGACCCGGGGTCCCGAAGTCCAATCCAGGTCATCGATCTATTGAGATAGCTAGGAGGAGGGTTCGGTGGGCAGAGACTTCGAAAGAAAGGAGGAGAGGGTAGTGCCAGACTTCCCGGGGACCTGAAGGTAGAAGCACCATAAATCATCAGATCCAAGGAGGACACATGGTCGAGATCTGTGTACTCTGGAAGAAAGAGGAGAAGGGTAGAGTTGACTAGGATTCTATTGAAGCCTGGAGGTGAGGACACACATATATCCTGACCATTGATTTGGAGGAGGGGCACGTGGAGAAATCCCGTGAGTTCGGGGTTGTGTCACTTTGAGAGTGTGGAGGAGTGTTGGGTGTCAATAGTCCCGAAGGATGAAGGATTAGCACCTTTTGAGTTTATCCCTGGGTCACAACCCGTGGTCATATGAGGAAAGGGGTTTAGTGAAGGGAGCTAGCATCTGTATTTCAATTTATTTTTTAAAGGAAAAATCGCCAAGAGAAAGCGCTTGCGGGTATTTGGAAACTTACACCAAGAACTAAAGGGGGGCTGTGAAAACTTGATTGGGGGTCCAGCAAGGGCCTTGAGAGTCAATCTGATTCCATTTCTTGAACGATCCTAGACCGGGAGGTCGAGCAGCCTTGGGAGGAAGAGGGGGTTTCTATCACGTGTGCTAAGTTAGCACCCCACTATTGTGGACTGTTTGAAGTCCTGGAAAGAGTTGGAGAAGTAGCATATATACTTTCCTTTCCACCTAGTATTAGAGCTCACAATGTGTTCCATGTTAATTTATTAAAGAAATATATTCATGATTCTAATCATGTTATTAATTGGACTGTGATATAGGTGGAACTAGAGGGAGAATTCCATCCCTAACATTAACACATCTTGGACAGGAGAGAAACATTGCTCTAGAATCGAGACATTGTGCAAGTCAAGGTGCAATGGAAGCACTTTGGAGTAGATGAGGCTACTTGGGAACTAGAAGATGCCATGAGAATGGCATACCCATTTTTGTTTTTTGTATATGTGTGTGTGTGTGTGTGGTGTTTTAAACAACGGGAATGATGTTCCTTTAAGGGGGATGGGAATGTAACACCATGTTTTCACCGATAACTGTAATTGTGCTAAGACTTCATGTAATATGATTATGAAGCATGTAATTATGTTGATTATTAATAGAAAACATTAGATAGTTGACTAAGAAGGAAAATCATTGAGTACTGGCCATGATATCACAAGTGGGAATTGGTGAGGTGGAATGGAGAAGTTTCAATGAAGAAAATAGGAAGCTTGCTCAACATTCCATCCTACACCTACAAAATTGAATGCATCACCTACCAACATACTCAGATATGCATAGTGCCACGTGATCAGTTATGGAGAGCAAGATTGGTGGTTGAAGCAGTTAAAATTGCTAGCAGATTTGGTGTTTGAAAGAAGCAAAGATTCAATTGAAACCTGACAGAAGGGTACACTAGATTTCCCCTTCGAACTTGGATCCTTGATTGGAGGGCTTGCATATGAAAACAATCATGGAAACCACAAGGAATGTGTGGAAGAAGAGACCAAAGGTGGAAAACATCATAGAGAGATAGCAATGAATAATCAAGCAAAGAGAGAAATCAACATATAGAGAAAGAGAGAGTCAAGAACACAGTAGAAGAGAAGCGAACACACTCAGGAAGAGTACAATGGTCTGAGAAGTTGTAGACTTGTTCTCACATAGAACCAGAGAGAACAGAGTGAGTTTTCGACTCGTGAACGGATGGTGCGGTGAGGAGGAGATACTCACGCACACAATTCTGGACAACATAATGATTGGAAAGTTTTCCTTGAGGAAAATAGGAAACTTTCCCAAGGAACTAATGTCCACCCTAGAACAAAGAATACCCAGATCTAGATTGGAGCAATAGAGGACCGCAGCTTGGTACTTACTGGAAATAAAATGACACTAGTAAGGGGAGGTCATCAAGGGACTGTGTAGCAGAGAAGGGACTCCCTTGTGTAGAGGAAATCTAGTTGGGAAGGTGCGTAATAAACCTGTGGAGGTCCTAAGCTCAGTGGAAAGAGGGAAACTTCTACTATTGCCAGTGGAGTGAAGGAGAGTAACCTCCGTGGATAATTTAACCAATTTGGAAGTCAACTAAATCAATCCCCTTGTGGTATCATGGCCTGGCACGAGGGTGGCATGTTGTAGAAAGGCATAGTGCAGCATAGCCTACGGTTGGGAGGAAATACTTCCTCTCTGTCAGTTGGTTGATTTAACTTTTCACTAAATAGATAAGTATATTTATCTTGATGTGTCTGGCTTATGTTTAGTGATGAAGATATATTGTTTATTGTACGAATGATGATTGTGGTTAAATGAAGGAGTGGTTGAATTCTTGAGTAAAATGGACTACGCATGATTGTTTTAACTATTAATCTGGTAATTTTGAATAGCTAAGTAAGCATCATTAACTCAAAGTGTATCCATATTAAAACTACAAGCCTTTGAAATGGAAATCTTGCAAGATATAAATATCCATTGTAAGAGTGGTGGCAAAATTGCCCTGGTACCTAGAAAGGTCTTTGTGTAGTAAGGGAGTCTTAACCCTATGAAACATCCTACCCTTGAAATGGAAAGCTTGCAGGATGCAAAACTTCAACAAGGTTTGAAGTGAAAAATCCTTAGTCGACCTTAGAGTGAAAGTGAGAGTCCATAAAAGTCTGGTAAAGTCTTAGTGAATAATCATGAAGAGACCTTAAATGATTAAGTCCTGAATCTTACCGTTTTTCTGCAGAAAACCTATTTCTTGAGTTGGGGAGAATGGAAATCATTGATTCAACATAGTGAGAGAATCTTGATCGTTGGTCAGAAGGAGAGGTTATTGGAATGACCAAGTGCACGATTGCAACAAGATTTCGATGGTGGTGAATTTGAGTCAACTAGAACTGTTGATCTTTCGGAGGACTGGACACTGGAATCTAGACCGTTGATGTCGAGTGTAATCTTGTCAGAAGGTAGACTATTAGAGACCTAGGAAAAGGGCTTAAGATGAGAGTATGATGACAAGGGAGTCCGGGGACCTTCAATCTATCAAAAAGTGTCCCACTAGATCTCAGTCTTCGGATCTATGACGATTTGTTTGGAGGTGTAAATTTTGGTTCCCTTAACCTTCATGAAATTACGAGATCCTGAGTGAACCTTGTCCATTAGATGTGGCAAGTTGTCGGAGTGAGCCGGTCAGAGAGGCCTATGGTACTCAGAGTGGATGCACTCTGATAGTGGAGGATTCTGAGGAAGAATGTAAGTCATAGATCAGAGAGAGGGTGCGATGTAATGACAGTTGTAGATCTGTCGTGGGCCTCTCTTAATCACTCAATGTTTGGAAGATAAGGTGGGTGATAACCATCGGGTGGCTCAAGGTATCGATACGATCAGAGTCATTGGTTCCCGAGTCCGAGATCCGTTGGATTTGTATGAATGATCCATCGGAAAGGAGCCATCGTAGTGGAATTCAATCCTAGTGATCTTGTGTTCCGATGGGAGGGATTCCATGTCACTATAGATTTTCGATGTGGTGGCGAGAAGCAATTCTAACCATCTGATTGGAGGATGCTGAGATCCTCGATTGTCACAGTGGATTTTCAGATGGATCTCGTTGATAGATGGAGGTCAGATAAGGAGATACTTAGTATGAAACTAAGTACTTGGCTTAAGAGAAGGACGAAAAATGGGACATCCCACCAACCTAAGGAGGTTTAGGGGGGCGGGTGTGTCACACACATAAATAATTTATGTCTAAAAATTTAAATATAAAGCATTAATGGTTTGGCTATGCCTAGGACTCATGCGTGCTTGGCTTGTGTTTGTGCTAATGAACTTGCACTTTGAGCTTCCACCTACTTTGTTCATCATGCGCCTTGTTAGTCTAGATTATCGTACTTAAACTTCTTGGGATTAATTCTCATTAGCACAACTTCTCCAATCATTGATATAATTAACATATAACTCTTTTATGGATCAATATGGAGCCCTAGACGCAAGAATTTGCACCACAAGTTGTGCCATCTTGTTTCTTTGTTTCATAACAATGGTAACCACGATAGTGATAAGAACAATGATGGCAATCAAGTATATAACTACATTGTTTGATGAGGATGGACTCAAATTTGTTCACATGGGTTTCAATGTTCATGGAGTGTCTAATGTAAGTTCCACTAATTGTTTGGACATAGATATTGTGATCACTTCCTTTTGTGCAACAAATTATTTCTTTTCAATCTGTAATTCCAGGAAATAAAGTCATGTTGGTATGTGGATTATGATTCTTTCTTTTATAATTTATTGTATGCAATTTGTGAACATAAGTGATGTATGTCAAAATTTATCTTCTCTTCATCAGGGTGTTTGATGTGCTTAATAGGTTTGACTCACAACGTATGATAATCATTCAAGAATCAAAAGCATGTGATAAAGATGAAAATTCCTAAAATGTGTATAGATCAACAAAAACATAAAATAAAATACCAAACCCATAAAATTTGCCAAAGAATTATAATTAATATATATTTATATTCACCACTAAAACACTAAATTACATTGTAATATATATCATAAAATGAACTCTCCGCCATACTCAATAAAAAAAAAAATACACATCATTTTATATTATATGTAAACTTATAATTTTATAATATTCAAAATTTATTTAAAAAATAAATAAAAACAAAAATAATCAAAATAAATTAACACGATTTTTTATTACATATAAATTATAAACATAAAATAATTATTTTTAATAATATAATTACTTAAAATATCATTCCTCTTAGCATCTTACGCTATATGTAATTAAATAAAATTAGAATGACATCAAAGAGAAGTTTGATAATGTATTATAAATCACAATTAAGTGTAATCATAATCTTAGCATCTTACGCTATATGTAATTAAATAAAATTAAAATGATCTTAGAGAAGTTTGATACGCTATATGTAATTAAATAAAATTAAAATGATCTCAGAGAGAAGTTTGATAATGTATTCTAAATTACAATTAAGTGTAATCATAATCTTAGCATTTTACGCTATATGTAATTAAATAAAATTAAAATGATCTCAGAGAGAAGTTTGATAATGTATTCTAAATCACAATTAAATGTAATCATAATTTAATTGCATTAAATATCAAAGTGGTGTATTAATTAGTGAGTCGGTGACGTAAGTGATTGATCTTTGGACTTTATCTAATGCTAAGAGAAAACAAGGTAAATCTCTTGTTCTATTTGATACCAAATTGCAAGACCACTTGGCAGCAAACCTCATTACTTCAAAACATACTAAGTAAAACAGTTTGTTGTTTTTTAAAACTATTTGGAAAACAGTTTATTGCCCCATTATTACATAAAACATATTAAGTAAAACAGTTTGTTGTTTTCCAAATAGTTTATTGCCCCATTATTACATAAAACATACTAAGTAAAACAGTTTGTTGTTTTTTAAAACTATTTGGAAAACAGTTTATTGCCCCATTATTACATATTTTATAAAAGATAGTACATTAAGTAAAACAGTTTGTTGTTTTTTAAAACTATTTGAAAAACAGTTTATTGTCCCATTATTACATATTTTCTATAAAAAAAAAATAGTACATTTTGTTGTGGGATGTTTAGGAGGAATTTTAATCAATTACTTGATGGCATATCTAGGTAAGACGATAGAAAAATAGCAATATAAGTGTCTTCCATTTTCATGAGGTATTTTTTAAAGGTGGTAAAAGACTTTGTTTTGCGCAACTGAAATAAATAAATAAATAAATAATCTGTGTTTGGAATTGCAAATGTTCTATTTCAAAACTAGTATAGCTGTGACTCTCATTTTCTTCGTCCCCTTCAGGGAAATTACGGCAGCAATTTGTGTAAAGAATCAATCGTATCTAAATATCTATTGATACTAAGCCAAATTTGAGTCATTGCCCGGTATGCAACATGGAGAGCGAATCCCCTGCTTTATCATGCTCTCAGAGTTTCAACTTATTTAAGATTTATAATGGAAAAATGATAATCCGCTTAGATTTTCCGTACCCCCTCAGATATTTATTGCAAGCTTCCCAGGGTTCACTTGCCACTGGATAGCTGTCCCGAATATAATTAAAATTATGGTCTGCTATGATTTCTATTCTTGGATTACTCTTGTTTGTAAATTCGTGGTTAGATAGCCCCAGCTGTCTCCTCATACTTCAATTGTCAAATTCCAGAGCTGTCCCTCGCCGGGCTTCTGTAAAATTAGCTTCAGAAGGCCAGATGCAGAATCATATGAAAAGTCAGTTGGTGAAGTCTCTACCAAGCACTTCCTTGGTTTCATGGATGAATAGGCCCCAAACCACCCACATCCACGGACTGTCATCTTGATTGTGGCTGCTGGTAGATGGCCACCATTTTCAGATGCAATTGTTGCCTTTCCAAGCATCTCAGGATCCTCTGAAAACTCGGCTTCCATGCTTTCTTCCTGCGTTTCATACTCTAGTGCATTGATAGCGCCCCCAGCATTGAACATATCAATAAGACCAATTGGAGCAAAAGAGACCCCTGCTGCTAAATTCTGTACAGAGGAACATTTAAATGTTTTGATCAACTTCTTAGATTTCTTTTTATATCAAATTTCTGCCTGTAAGTCATTAGCACATGGTGATTCTAGGTATTGATAATATGTAGGGATTTTTCACCTTTATTGGCGATATTGTGTAAACTTCATGCTCCATTACTTTGAGTGTCACGGGCAAAGCTGCACTCCTAGAGAGACACACAAGTTCACCTGCAAGAAAATTTGAACTTCAGAAATAAAGAGCAATTCATTTATTCAGAAGGAAATCCTGCATCGCGTGAACGCACAATGGGTTCATACCGCTGTGAGAGTACACTGCACAATCACCGTTCCAATCATTTTCTGCTGCCTCTGCTAGCAAATGTACATCATCTGCATGAATAAACCCTGATATTGCGTTGGGGGTTGTATCATGGAATACGTTTTTCTTATGTAAATTGCTCCAAGCAGCACCTTGGCAATTGAATACTCCTAACACTCCAGTATATGTGTTCATATTCCAAATTTTCAATAAGCTGCAATAAATGGCATTGCCGAAATCAGTGTACAGTTAAGGTAGCCAAATATTAAAAAGTGATACTGTAAGTAACTTTTAGTTAAGTTCTGAATTTTCATCTTGGGATTCAATCAATCTAACCTCTTCCCATCCCGAGTAGGGTCAACAAATAAGCAATCGTGAGTTGGCCGACCAGGTAACCGTGCCCTCAATATAGAACCATCTGGGAGAACAAGCTTCTTCAACAAATCAAAGTTGTGCTTACCAGGCCTGTCACTGCATATGGTCGGTCGGAGAGATACAGATAATATTAGATATTAACTTCAAACCAAGCAAAAGAACTTGACTGACATATAACTCTTAGCTGGAGCTCCTATATTTCTATCTGGCTAGGAATAGGCCATTTCGTAAATTCAGAAATGCACAAGAAATAAAGGTTTCTTCATACACTTGAAACTCGAAAGAAAAAGCTCGGAAACATCAATACCTAACATATACAGGGCAGCCCCCAACTGCCCGTGCAGCAGCATGGTATTCTGCGGCAGGATGAAGGCTCTGCAAATATTTTATTCATCATTATTGTATTGAATAAAAAGTGATAAATCAAACTCTAAAACAAATCTAACAGAGTTACAATGTACATCAATGTTCTTATCAATTACCAAATTTTCTTACGTGGAACATGTCCCAATCAGGCACCATAAACTCCCCAAGGAAGATACTGTTATAAGCAACTGCAGCAATGTGGATGGTGTGAGTTACTGGGTCCCTTGGATAGAAGTCGTCTGATGCTCTTGCAACTGCAGTCTGCTTTGAACTACAAATAAAATGAGTGAAAAATCAGTTCCACCTGATACTTCAAAGTATGGATGAAAATGTCAAGAACCAAGCACATTCATCCTTAGTACTTACCAATAAAGTGCATCTGTGTTGAGACTCATGCAAGCAATGCACCCATTGTCTGGGAAATTCAGAGCAATAGATTCATCCAGTGCTTGATGATATGCTCTAGTTAAGGCTACTCTACCACCAAGACCACCTCCAAGTGTCTCAAGGATGCTTTGAACATCAACTTTGACGCCATCAATTCCTGCGGCAGCTAGGTAACTATGCAACTCATTGTAAAATTCAAAAACCTTTTTAGGATTCACTAAACCAAGTCCTTGAATGGTCAGAGTATCTGTATGCATTCCAGGGTCATTGCTCAAGATACCCGGAGAAAGTACAGGGTATTTCATTGTTGAATCATAATGTTCCATTCCAGGAACACCTGGCTTAACTCCTCCCCAATACCCTGTGATTGCATGCCATACATACACATACCTACCAACACAGAAGAATATCACAGATCTAAGAGTATGAAGGATATGGACAGCCTGAACCAGGTTAGCGACGATAATACCACTTTCAGCTCTAGCCTCAATATAAATTCATTTGAGGATAAACTTTTCTATAAAAAGGGCCATTACTTACTTCAAATGATGCTTCTTTTTGGCTATGTCAACTATATGCTGAATGCCCAAGGCTGGATCTTCTTGCTTTTCACCTTCCTTTCCATTCTTTCCAAATTTGCAGTTCTCTTTTATGTGAGTTAAGCGCTTTAGAAGCCTGAACAGCCAAAGATGAAAAGCAGGGTTTGATTTGTCATGGATGTATTTGGAATTTTCTCGACAGAACATTTTCAACTCTATAATTTTCTTGAAATAATTAACTCTGAAAGATGAATGCTCAGTGCTCACTTTTTCTCAGGAGCATCTTCTTGGTTTTGATCAGTACCAACAGACTGCCAACCATCATCAATGATAACAAAACGTGGTGGTATTCCCCCATCTGAAAGGCTGTAACTTCCATAGTGTTAGAGACATTTTTATGATTTGCATGCTCTAACATAGTGCGATGCATTACAGGCACGGAAATTTACTGGGCAGGAAAAGAAAAGATCAATAAGGAATATGCAGTCAGCCCAGAATGATATACAAGGGACAGACAAGATCAAGAGCAGAATATGCAAATGAAGTGATCAATTTAAAGATAGAATTAGATTCTTATATTTTGATGATATACTACAGAATATGCAGTCAGCCCAGAATGATATACAAGAAGGGGCAGACAAGATCAAGAGCAGAATATGCAGATGAAGTGATCAATTTGAAGACGGAATTAGATTCCTATATTTTGATGATATACTACAAATATGCAGTCAGCCCAGAACAATATATAAGAAGGGACAGACAAGATCAAGAGCAGATGAAGCGATCAATTTGAAGACAGAATTAGATTCCTACATTTTGATGATATCAATACAGAATATGCAGTCAGCCCAGAATGATATACAAGAAGGGACGCACAAGATCAAGCACAGAATATGCAGATGAAGTAATCAAGTTGGAGACAATTAGATTTCTATATTTTTATGTTGTAATTTTACGCTAAATGATAACAAAAAAGAAGGAAACAAGTAAATAAAAACCATTTTAATCCAGAGAAAGCAATAAGAGTACCTCTTCAATCCCTCCTCTACTCCTTCGGCAGAAACATCTGTGTAAAATGCATCCCAGGTACACCATCCAAAGCAGTCAACAATCCCGGGTATCTGCTTTTACTCATCAAAAATGGAAATTGTGAAACACATGAATCGAAAATGTGCAAACAAATCCCTCCATCCAAGCTAAGCTGAATATGCGACGATGAAAAGTTCAATAAGATGGGGGTATTCATAATAAGATTGTCCATAATACCTTCTTCTCATCTCTGTGACGGAATGTCTGTAAGTGAAGCTCCATGGCCCTGAAATACAAAATAGAAAACATCCTCAGCATTTCCAAAGCATTGAAAACTATTTACTTGCTTCTGCATTTTATATTTTAATTGTTTGAATTTTACGACTTGGCTTAAATGTAAAGCTATGCAACTGAACAGTGGCAATCTGTTACTTATCTATTTAGAAATATTATCAGTTAATGAAATACAAGAGTTGTTGATGGACTTTGGGGAGATTTTCCTAGGTCATACCTCAAACATAGCTAGTGAGAGCTGAAAATTTTATAATTCTCAATGCGAGTCAGAAATTCAAGATCTAAATTTGAAAATGAGGCCTTTCTAGAAAGATAGCCGGAAGTTAAAAAAGTTACCTTATTGCATCTTTAATTACTCTGAATGGGTCTGTTCCTGTAGTAATAAACAGAGAATGTGTGAAAGAGGATGCTGTGATGGCAGGGTCTCCTGCAAAATGAATTCGCAAGCAATAGAATATCAAATTTCTGTGAAAATAATTAAGGCCTTGAAATGACACATGGAGATATTCTAAATAAATAAGTCGGGCTAAAGTGCTATTATACAAGAGCATTTTGAATGTATTCACACCTTCCCGTTGACAAAATACAATCTATTATTCCAACTGTCATGGACTTCAATAAAGATAAAGGAAGTAATTAATCTCCATATTTTGGAAAAGACATAGCAACAGACACTTAAATAATTTGGACTACAATATCACTCCAATTGAATTCCAATCCATTAAATCATCCAGTGAGCATCCCCGCTACCAATGGATAAAATTCAATGAGAGCTTAAGACTATTGCATTGCAGAGTATTGACTGAGACGTGTTATCTAAAAGAAGCCTTTAAAGTTTGAACAGCCCTGACATAGCACCAAATAAAACAAAGATGATAGAGCAGCATTCTCTGCTCATCAAATGGCATCACTGGTTTCTGTATGCAAGGGGTTGACAAGTTTATTTGAAGTCTTTCAGCCTAACAATAAGTGTCTTTCCTAGAAGCTGATGTTGATAACGACTCAGGATAGAATTATCTTAGAAGCCTTTATCAGATAAGTGCAAAATGTTTCTAACATTATAATGTGCATCTGCAAAAAGTATATGTTCATACACCAGACTGTACCCTCTTCAACTCTTGTTGAACATTGTTCTTCACAAGCAGCAGTTTCCAAATTTTGAATTATATTCAAATATATAATTTACTTAACGAAGTCTCCACTTTAGACGGAAAGAAAGCCACATACAACAAACAAGGCCCTTGATGACCAGATTTGCAAGTGCAGGCAAAATGCAGGAGACTAAAGGCTAAATCAGACACAGAATATTGATCTATAGAAACAAGAACTTAGATAAGGCAGATCAAACTACTATGTTTAGATATAATGAAAGGGTTCAGTAAGAGAAAATAGCGAAGTGAGTGCAGAAATTGTTTACCACTCTCAAAGCATAGTTCCAGTTCATCCTTTTCATTTCCTTGTAAAGACGCCCTGAATGGTCCCTCCGTCAGAGGTAGAAAAACAGTGTAACTCATTTGTCCACGGGATCCACAGTCTATTCCTTTTCTTGGTAAGGATTCAACCTTGCTTTCCAGCAACAAGAATTGAGTCTCAATAGGGATTTCCTTTGCATATTTCCCCATTTTTTGTGCCATCCACCAGAGCTTGAAACGAAAACAAGAGAGGAACCGGACATCCCTGCAGATTGGTTTCAGAAGCAACATTTTCTTGTCAATTGTTTTGATTCAATTTTATTGGAAATTCAAGAAAATTTTACTTTAAATTTACCAAAGGAAATGGCACAGAGAATTCCTGACAAGATTTTATGTTGCAAAGTAAACTGAACCATTTTTTTCTATTAATAAAGAAATCATATTAATCTGAAACCTGTGTCTGAGATTAGCAGTAATATTACAGGAGCCCCTGAAAAACTAATAATAGCATTTCAATGATGCACTTGAGACTTTCAAATCTTAGGGGAAAATGTCCTCTGTTTCAAAATAGGAATGTATACAATTAATATTCTTGTGAGAAATGCATAACTTACTTGAGAGTACCAAGGGGAATGATATGTCGACTGTTACACTCTGAAAATCGAGCTCCGATAAACACACCTTCATCGAGGCCGATTCCTGAAGCACGAGTGACAACAACATTTTCCGGGATTCCTGAGAGAATACTCTTCTGATGTATAAATAACTGCTGGTCGGAAATTTTAACAGCTGGTGTGACCGTTGCCGTGTCCTCTGCTTGTTTGGTAGAAAGTTGATCAAGTGCCGCCTTTATGAAATTCTCCCGCTTCTACTTCATCACAGAAAACATGCCTTACCCGGTTAGATGGATCATCTGATATACGCGTAACCAAAAGGCCCCGTTACACGTTAAAAGGCAAGTTTTCCCAATAGAATCATTGACTATCAAATCTTTGTTCAAGATACGCGTAGATCATATACTTTCCGGAGCTTACCGAATGTAAGATTACGTTAAGACGCATACGATAGATTCTAACAAGAAAAAAAAGCCAGAATCATTCTCCCTGCGGTTAAATGCGATTGAATTAGAATTTTCCACGGTTGAGAAAACGAAATCATCCGGGCATGGGGAGCTTGCAGTTTTGCAAGAGAAAACAATGATACATGTCGAAACATGCAGCTTTCAAAGCGATTCCATTAATTCACAAAATTTGCTTCAAATATCATAAAAGAGAGGAACTGTGGGAAATACGATAGATTTTAACGAGGAAAACAAGGCAAAATCTTTCTCCTTTCGGTTAAAAGCAACTGAATCCGAATTTCCCCGGGGCGAGAAAATGAAATTCTCAGGACATGGGGAGCTTGCAGTTTTGCAAAGCTCTGTAGGATTAAAAAAATGATGCAGGTCGAAAAATGAAGCTATTAATTCACAAAATTTACTTCGAATATCATGACAGAAAGCCACAGCTTCTCGAAGGAAGCAGCATATATCGCAAATGACACGGAATCACTTAAAGATCTTCAAAATCTCGGCAAACAAAATATTCTCGACAAATCTCTAAGACGACTGAGATTCGTGTTTTACCTCCGGATGTCTCGAATTTAGGAAACGTCCCGTCAAATGCCAGAAAGATCTCGAGCCTTCAGGAATCGGAGCAGAGCGAGGCCTTCTGAAGCAAAGAAATGACGATTAACATGATAAATTGAAACAAATAATCTAGCGGATTCGGCAGAAAATCTGAGGCACTTAAACAAAGAAATGGCAAATTTTCTCGAATTTACCAAAACAAGCTGGAAAAATTCAAGAATTTAGCTGGAAAACTGAGATTTTGAGAACTGTGAACGCAAAGACCATGAATTCAACCAGAATGACGAGAGCAACACAATACCATGTAGAAAAAGGGCAAATCCTCGGGTTACGACATCGTTTGGAGAGATCGTTGAAGCGGGCCGTCCATCTGCACAAGTTTAATTTTCCCGCTCTCACCTCCATCCTGCTCCGGCCAAACGTCTGCAAATGAGCGATTTCCCTGTTTCCGCCCTTTAAGAAAACCGTCGTGTCTGCGGCTTTACTTTCCGGGCGGAACAGCTTTCTGCAGATTAACTCCCCAGGGACGGAAGTCCGTCAGGTGTGGACGCTCATCGACCCCGACACGTCGGATAAAGCATTCCTCACACGATAAAATTGTGGCTAAAGTTTATCCGTGGCTTCGTAAAACCTGGTTAAAGCACCTAAGCTGATTCGCCAGAGAGGTTCGAGGTTCCAGTCACTCCGACTCCACCAAACTGCACGTGGTCTCTTGACTTGAGAGGGAAGCATTGAATATTTCATCTGACAACGTCCAACCTGGAAAGCCCAGCCTTTCGTCGATTTGTTGGTGTCGATAAGTATAATGCCACGGCAGGCGATGGCGGTTTTTAACTTTTCTATTTTAAATATGAAAGGGCTCATCCACGCCATACACGTGACGTGTCCATACGACGAAATGAGTATTTGACATGTCATTCCAATTTCCCATGGCAATGGGCGACCTAGAAGCACGTGATAAATGTGTGCAACGATGCTGTAGATTCAATTTCTTGAAAAACTTTGGGTACTTTTCCTCAATTTGAGAATGGTCCCTAATCAAATGATGTAGATTCAATGCTAGTGACTTCATGGTATTTAATCAAGGACATACACAACATGTTGGATTACTTACAACATTTTAGTAATAATGGCACTAACTAACTGATTGAGTTAACCTCTAAGATTTTGAGAGTTTGTTATTATATTGAAAATGTTTATTTTCTTCTTTAAACTAGTCATAGAATAAAGATAGTTTTGATGATAGTTTTATAACTACTTTAGTTTTCTATAAATTTTTTTTTTTTTTTTTTTTGGCACCATAATGTCACTTTAAATCTAGTTCTTATAGTGATTTTTATATTATTGATATTTTGAATAGTGGTCTCCTTTTGAATCATTTAGTGGTTTAGCCAAAAAAATAGCATCCTTATGTCATCCTTTCTTATGTCTCAAGTAACTTTCTTTGGAATTAGAAGCAATGCTAGAAATTATTCTATCCTTCACGTCAATTATCTAATGCTCAATGTAAACTAGGTACTTAATCATAGTTTTGTTTTCAATAGGCAAAAGCCCAACATCTAGGTGGAGAATGTGATATGGGGTATTGCTTTTAATTTTAAGATATAAACTATAAAGTGTTTTTGGATTTGTTCAATTTTCCTCAAGGTTTCTCTAGAAATGTTGCAACACCAAACTTCACAGTAGTTAACGATCACTAGAATAACAAAGCTAATTGTGTTGAACTTTACTTTTAGCTTTACCACAAAGAAATGAGTGTCTCTAGAACTTGAAGTCAAAATTCTAGCTATGTCTCAATGCTCGTGAAACTTATTGATCTATGAATTGTCATGGCTATTCCATTGGAACAATTTATCATAATAGATCTTACACGTTTATGCAAAATCTCTATTTGACAGTGTTTACTTATTATTATAATTTAATAGTACAAGTGTAGCACTCAAATTACTAGGATAGAATGTGATAAAAGAAGACAGAAAATAAATACCACACCATCCACACAATGAACAGAAGATGTACCACGGGAAACCTAATATGAGAAAACATACATAGGAGGTGAGGACTATGCCTTGCTCTTTTCTTTTCAAATATGAAATTCAAATACAAAGAAAGATGGACTCACTATCGAGTTGCAATAGACATTTTGACATGAATAAATGCAACATGGTCTTTTACTTCCTTTGCTCTACTCATAGTACCACTCCTCTACTGTATTCAACTATGGAACAACAAATAAATATGATATGGATGAAACCCCTTCCTTTCCTAACGATCCAATTTTAACATATCCTAATAGTTCTCTAGGTTTAGGGTGAGGGTGCGGGTTTTTGCATGCCTCAAATCCCAATTAGGATTAGGGTTTTGTAGACTATAATATTCTTGAAATTCCACATGAGTGAGTACTAGGAGTTGATGTGGCATCCACTTGGTACCATGGCGGTCAAATCATAGGTTAACTTGTGGGAGGCATAACTTCCTCATACAAAGTTCGACTGAGGTGATCTTTTCATCTTTCAAAGGTTCTCGACGTGTAGAACAATGTCAAAGAGCTAAGAACTTTGTTTGCATATTTTTTACCCAAAAAATGGTCATTTGATACCTTAAATAGGCTCTGAAAGTTCTAGGGCCCCAAATGACCAAAATAGGACCTACCCCTAAAATGGGCCCTTCAAATCCATGGCTCCAATTTTTTCACTCAGAAAAGAACTAAAATAAATGGAAAATTATATAGTGATCTTTTTTAGATCACACCTCACCATTTTGGGAGGATTTTGGTCCCCAAAATGTTTTATTGAAGAAGGTGAGGAAAATTTCCCTCTACTTTCTCCCTAGAGTACCATTTAGCCATGCTTGGAAGTTGTCCTTTCCCAACTTGCTAGAGTCATTGATACCCCCATATAGTTGTTCTGGATTTCTTTTACAAAATTGTATGTGAGCTTATAGTGTTAAGTCCTCTGTGGTAGGTAATATATTCTTTTCATTTCTCTAATCTAACATGGAAGGTTCATAAAGTTTTAGATTTTCCACATTTACCATTGAGTAAATGCACATGTATGGAGGTACACAAAGTTTATAGGCATTATCCCCTACTTATTCCAACACTTTGAAAGGACCATACCTGCACAAATCCTTGATCTTCTTATGAGGACCGTGTAGCCTTTCTTTGTTCAAGTCTAACCAAACTTGGTCTCCTACTCTTCTCGATTATTTGTTGGTCATGTCGAGCATTTTACTTTCCCTATGATTTATTCAATGTCTCCAATATTTGCAAATGGATATGTCTAATCTTGTTAATGAATATTTCAAACTTCAATGCTTCCCCTATGGTGTTTTACCTCACTCATCCATGCTATCCATATACAACATATAAAGGTGAAGGTGGAAAATATGCAAAGCAAGTTTCAAAAAGAGACTTACTAGTCTAAGTGTGGATTGTTATGTTATAAGGACAATGAATATAGATCAAATTTTCATCCCAAGTTCTTGGATGCTTTTGATTGTAAACCCTCAAAATTTGAATCAATCTCTTGTTCACTACCTCTATCTACCCATCCATTTGTGGATGGAACACTATAAATCTCTTCAACTTGGTGTCCATCTTCTCCTATAATGTAGTCCAAAAGGCATTGAGAAATCTAGTATCTATGTCTGAAATGATGCTCCTTGGTGTCCCAAAGTGAACCTAGGCCCTTTCAAAGAACGTGATTGTTGCATCTTATTATGTCATGGTTTTTTGCAAGGCATGTGAATGCACATCTTATTAAAAATGTCCACTACCACAAATAGATAGTCATGTCCCCATTTGGTTCTTAGCAAAACAACCAAAAAGTCCATGGAGATGCTCTCCCACGGTCTAGTAGGAACTTATAATTGATGGTATAAACCTCTCTCCCTATCACTACATTTGTTGTTACAACAAAGTATGCATCTTCTAATAAACCGGGTTACATATTCTTGTGTTATGGACCAATACAAATACCTTTGTAAGTTGGTCATTTTTTTCCAATGCCAATATGTTCTACGACTTTGTAGGCGTGAGCCTCTATAATAAGTTGCAAACTTTATCCTTTAAGAATGCAAATCCTTTCCAACTTATAAAGAAACACATCCTAGAGATGGTAGTCATCCTCATTATCACCTTCTTCTTCATGAAATTGGCCTTGTAGTTGTTGAAATACCTCTTTGAAGTCCTCATGTTCTACGTATTCCTTTTTGTATGCATCATGGGGGAAAGAATCCATGTGCATAAGAGTACCCAAAGCAATGATCTTGGGGTGTTTGGGGCCTTTAAATCATGTTTTCCAACTTATTAGTGCTACCCTTCTTATACTTGATAATAAGTTGAAATTGCTACAAAAATCCCATTCATTTGTAGTGTCTTGTTTGTTGAAGTTTAGTTTTTCCTTGTAAACATTGTACCTATTGGTGATTGGTGTAGATTATCATCTCCTTAACCATTAGAGATTTCTTCCATTTGTTAAAAAATTGCTTTAGATCATAGACCTCCTTGTCATATGTGGGGTAGTTCAAGGTTGTGCCATGAAACTTGTCAAAATGATAGCATATTGGTTTACCGCCTAGCATCAATATCACTTCCATAGCATATCCACTTGCACATTTCTCCATTTCAAAGGGACTCTATAAATTATGCAATGCAAGAACCAATGCTTGACTAATTTTAATTCGTCTAAGCTCTTCAAAATCCTTATGTTGATTCTTTCCCCATTGGAAACTCTTGTTGGCATTTTTTATGGAATGGAGTGGTTCAACCACAATTGAAAATGATTCTATAAGATTCTAAAGGTATTATGTTTCTCCCACAAAGCTCCTAATTACGGTGGCATTGATAGTAGTTGGCCACTTTATAATGACCTCTATTTTTGTAGGATCAGTGTTGAGTTCCCCTCCACCAATCACATAGTGACCCAAGTACACCAAGGGTTGCTTATCAAATTCACATTTCTTAAGTTTTGGGATGTTTTCACTTTGGTAGGACCCTTGAATTCCTTCTCTCACTTGGTCTCTAGCCATTGGTCACTAGTTTGGCTCACTTTGAATTTGAGGCACTCATTTAAGGAATTTCCTAACTTTAGGGGTTTAGTTGGGGGTGTAAACCTCCAATTAGGTCCACAATAACATAATATGCTTCATTATGGGACCATGAGTGACCTTAATATGTTTAGGATTACTATTAATGAGATCACGTGAGTCAAACCTCCCAAACCCTTCTTGATATCTTAGTGAAGAACATACTAAGTTCCTAAAGGAGGTATCATGCATGTGCTTTATGTCACACATAAGAGAGGGGTGTTTGGACTTAAAAATCTGTAGCATAGCCTTACATAATCCATATGTCTAGTTCTGCATAGGTGGTATGAATTGGGCCCTGCAAATAATGACCCAATGTACACCTATACCTTGAGGTAATTCCCTTGCCTATTTATACCATTCAATTCATCTTTATAAACTTGCTTGAATTATTTTCTCCTTCTCCAAATATGTTTCAAGTACGCACTTGGACTAGTGACACATGTTGATCTAACCTCTTAGATTCCACCTCTTCCATACTCTTGTGTTTCTTACACATGTCATATCCAACACCTCTATAGGGACCTCTTGTGACTAGCTTAGCTCCAATATTGAAATCTTGTTGTTTCATCCAATATATATATATATATATATATATATATATATATATA
>JZKD02S0112379.1:330570-353857 GCA_000966675.3 Picea glauca
CTTTGTATTGAATTTTGGGTGCAAGTATTGTCTTATAGGAAAGTTAAGTTGCAATGTAGGACCATTTGGGATGTGGATCACTCTTAGAGACCCTATCAAAACTCCCTTCTTCAACCCAAGTAGCCTCAATACCTACAACAACAAATTTTAGGTGAGTTCCTTCCATACTTATATGTCTTTTTCAAGATTAGGGTTTCTAGCTCACTAAAGGAACTTCTAGTAAATTTACTCTAGATTGTTTGTTTACTTTCTTGTGCTAATTTGTTGGTAAAACATCATTTGAAAATTAAGTGAAGTACCCTAATAATATGCAACCGTAGGTTAACATTATCAAGATCTAAAACCCTAATTAACCTAGTGACTCCCCCTCTCTTTCATTTCCCTAATGTTTCTTGGTTTTGTCATAAACTGAGTGGCAAATCCACTCTCTTCAAGATTTCCCCTCTTTAGTGATGTGTGCATCTCAAGGTGGCCTACCAACCCTACCGTCACGCTAAATGTGTTATCATGAATTCATTCAAAACAACTTTTCATACATCATCAATGCTCCATGAGTGTATTAAAGCAACAGTAAGCCATAAAATGCATAGCACATGGGAACACCTAAAATGAAATAACGATCCAGTGTTATACTTGCATTTTCCACCATAGGATTTGAAAAAATTCTATGAGATGTTATGAGGATGAAATTACATAAATAATTGAGCAATAATTTAGAAAACAAACTCATAATGGGTTGGGAAAAGCTCATAATTGAGCATAGAACTTTGAATGACATGTAATTTGTTAGTTCATATGCCATGAAGCATATCTTCTAGATCCTCAAAGATTCTATAAGAAGGATCCAAGCTAAGGGAAGAGGGCATCACAAGACGAAATCATCCTTATGTTGGTCAATTGGAGCAAGATCCCTTGGTCTTGAGTTTGCTATATATTGTTGAATGTTTGGCATCAATATTGGTGTGGCTAGAGCCTAGGTGAGAGCTAGATCTGCTTTCTTACCGTGATATGGTGATTGGTATTTCTTGTTCAAGGAGGTGAGATTGTGACTAAGGAGAAGAGTTATAGGTCTTGTAGCTAGGAGTACAACAATATATCTCAAGGTAAAAATAATCTATTTTGTAATCTCTTTCATTTAATATAGATCTACATTCTCCCTCCCCCCCTCTCAAATCTCTATAATTCATTGATCTAGATTGTATCTTGAATTAGATTTTGTAGATATTTGTAGGCTCGAGCTATTAGATTAAATCTTATTTCATTTGTAATTCCATTTGTGATGTTATAAGGGCATGATGAAGGTCGTGTTTGTCTGATTGTTGTCCAGGTAACCAGGTGGAGCATCATCATTGGAGCTGAATCTAGAAAACATTTAGTGGATATGTTGGAAAACTACCAAATCAAAGCATATGAAATGACATGATTAGCTCTAGGAGAAAGAGGTAGTGATCTATCCTATTGTTTGTCATTTGCATGTATCCAACCAATGAGGGGATTTATTTTTCCGTAGGTGAATTTTCCTTCAACACAATTGGCAACTCCGCTAGGGAGAATTCTTTGTTTTCTTCTCATTAGGTTTTTCCTTTGTTGCTTTCTAGATTTATTTAGGGTATTTTGGTAGTCCTTATAGTTCATACATTTCTTGCTTGCTTGTAGATCAACTTTCAAAAACAAATTTGAAATTTTTGAGAAGTTTTGACTTCTATAAGACCTATACACACCTTTCCCTCACAGACAAAGCATCTACACAATGCTTGTATTCACAGGTAGTGCATGTACATGCTAGTTTCCTTCACAGAAGGAGCATGTACCTCCTGTAGCTCAATTTTTGCAAAAATAAAAATAAAAAATCATGCTTTCAGCTTGGTTGTTTGTTTAGTTTGAGGGCTTAAGGTTTACAGTAAGTAAGGTTTTACTTTTTTTTGTCCTTTATAAATTGAATTTAGGATCCTTTGTAAAAAAAAAGCCAAAAAACATCATTTTCTTTCCCTCTTTTCCTTTTATTTGCATTTATTTTCCTTGTTTAGATCAAGAACAAGTCAAAAACAAAGTGTGCATCATATTCTAGATTGCATTATGTATTGCATTCCTTATTTCATTTGGATTGAAAGTGAAATTTAGAAGAATTGCATATCATAAGCATTTTTTATGCATTTGTGATTTCTTATGAAAGTTGCATTGGTGAAATTGGCTTGAGATCTAAAATTTCTTGAGGAAACTGATTTTTATTTATTTTTCATTTGTGAAGTGATTGTTGCATTGATTATTTCAATTTATGAAAAATGAACCTCTTTCTCCCTTCCATAGATAGAGTCCATCAAAAGGAAACAAAATCACATTCTTTAAATTTTGGTACCTAGTTTAATTCTTTGGATTGAAAGAGTAAAAAACATCATCAAAGTCCACTCCATACCCTTGAGTAAACAACATAACTAAAAAGAAGTGTTGATTTAAACTGAACTAGCCGTTTTCTTTCTAACAAACACATATTAGTCTATGTTCTAAGGCCTTGGTGTAGTATTGGAAAGTAAACTCTTCAAGACCACAAAACTAAACTAGGAATTGACTAAAGAGAGATCAAATCCATTAGTAGCAAAGAGCACTTTCCAGTCAAACACATCTAACATATGTGTCAAGCACTGTGGTCAAGCTAAGCAAGTGTATCATATTTCCCCTCTTCACTTGTTTGGTGAGACTATTGCATGTACGAGGATTTTGACCCTCCTTTGACAAAGCCTTTAAACCCTTTACTTATTCAATTGGGTGAACATCATTTTGTTGATATTTTTTCATTTTTAGTAATCCTCACATTATGTCAAGCATTAGTGAATCATCTAGTATGGGAGGACCTATTCCCACATCCCCCAATGTGAATGGAGGAGCCATAATGGACACCTCCATTCCACCAATTAGTGGGATAGAAACTTCCACTTCTATGCCTCAAACATCTAGTGTTCCCATTTGGAGAATGTCATCAATAACATATATTCCTTCCACTAGTTTACCAATATTTAGTATGCCCACTACCAATCCATCAACATTTGGGTTTTTTTTTATGGAGGACAAAGCCTTGGTTTTATTGTTAGTAGTAGGTTCCCACCTGTTTTTGGTATACCCATAGGTAGTCAAACAATACCAAATGATGGTTTTCCTTTTGGTTGGAACTTTAATCCTAGGTCTAGCTAAGTAGCTAGTGCTTCTACTATCTCTAGGGGTAGCAATGTCCCTGAGAGAAGTAGTATGGGGGAATCTTTGATTCCATTAGGATAGCAAGGTCCATCATTAATCCACCAAAAACCATTTTCCAACAAAAAGTTACCCTTCTTTGTGACTTTGAATTTACTATATTTATCAATATTAAAAAATGACCCCATCAAGCATCAACCCACATGGTCGTCAATACCCATAAAATTTCCATCAAATATTCCCAATTTTGAGGGAAATCTTGGAGAAGATCATTCTATGCATGTCATGGCATACCTTCTATGGTTTTCATCTAACTCATTGGTAGATGACATCATTTGGTTGAGAATTTTATAGAGAACCTTGACAGGTAGTGTTGTGAAATGGTACATAAAACTACCGGGTGCTCATTCAATGGTTTCCCAACTTTGGAAATGTTGTTTTTTACACATTTCCAACTTCCTATATGTAATGTTCTGGACTTGGCTAGTCTAGGAAACGCTGCTAATGTGTGTGTAGGATCAAAGGTTTACAACATATAAATGATCATACAAATAATAAATGCGACAAAGGACTGCAAAGTTTGTATTATGATATCTCTATGGATTACAAAATGGTCGAATGCAGTTGAATAACTGACAATACTCGACTAGATCAACATACAAAGGATCTTAGCCGGAATATAAATAAGCAACTGCGGTTGAATAAAATAACAACACTCGGCTAGAGCAAAAGACAAAAGGATCTTAGCCGAAATACAAATAAGCAACTAAAAGATAATACCCGGAATATGGGAGCATTGTGGAATCAATGAATAATGATGAAAGACCTGGATGATCTTCTCAGTGACTAGGGTGTGTCTTTCAACACCGAAATCAGCCAACTGGTGTCTTCCTCCTGGAATACACTGAACTATCTCTCCCGAGATGCGCCTCTTCTCCTCAATGACAATTCATAATCTGCATAATGATGAATTAGGTCATAGACCCTTCTTTTATAGCTTTCCAAAACCCTGAATCATGTTGAAACCCTAATTCACTGTTGATTTCCAAAACCCTAAATCATGCTGAAACCCTAATTCATCGTTGACTTCCAAAACCCTAAATCACTGCTGAAACCCTAATTCACTGTTGACTTCTATTTTTAGCTCATAATGACTTAAAAGAACTTTTAACCCTTTTTAGCTCAATGACACTTTCTGAATATAACACCTGTGACTGGAGTGACCTCTAGTAACCCTGTTTACCCCTCTTTGGCCCTGGCTATAGTCTAACGGGGCGGTTTAGACCATTAAGCCTCCTCTTCTAGAGATCCTATTTGGAAAGGGACATTACAGTCCTCCCTTCCCAAAATTGCTTGTCCTCAAGCAATACCAGTCCAGGGTGATGCAACACCTGCTCACTCTCCCAAGTAGCGTCCTCTACTGGAAGCCCTCTCCATCTGATCAAACACTCTCTGATGACCCTGCTCCTTAGTTTTCGCTCCTGGAACTCCAAAACCTCCTCTGAAACTAACTCCAACTGTCCCTCTCATCCAACGGGGGAAGCTCCTATGATGTGTTAATGAATTGTCCCACTTCCTTTTTGAGGCAACACACGTGGAACACGTTATGAATCTTGTTTCCATATGGAATCTCTAGCTCGTAAGCAACCTTGCCTACTCGGCACATGATCCTATAAGGACCAAAAAATCTGGGCTTGAGCTTCTCGGCCCCACTCTTCTTCAGAGATGACTGTCTGTAGGGTTGGAGTCTCAAGAAAACCAAATCTCCAACCTCAAAGTTGCGCTCTATCATGTGATTGTCCGCACTTATCTTCTATCAGTTTTGCATCGTATGCAGGTTCTCTTTCAACAACTTGAGAATCTCCTGACTCTCTATGATCCAATCCTTGGTCTTGGGAGCTCTGCTCTCCCCGAATACCAAGTCTACCAAAGTGGGAGCATAATATTCGTACAATGCTCGAAAGGGTGTCATACCAATGGACATGGGGAAGGTGGTGTTGTAGCAATGTTCTCCTAAATGTAACCAATTTACCCACGTTCTCTATTGTCCTCCTACATAGTTCCTCAAATACCCTTCAACCCACTTGTTGACAATCTCGGTCTGTCCATCTGTCTGAGGGTGATAGCTAGTGCTAGGTGTCAACTCTGTCCCCGCCAACTGAAACAACTCTCTCCAAAATGTCCCTATGAACCGACTGTCCCTGTCACTGACGATGTTCTTCAACAACCCATGAAGTCTGAAGACCTCCCTGAAGAAAATCTCAGCTACCTAAACTGCGTTGTACTCTGTCGGTATGGCGTAGAATTGAGCAAAATTGATCAATCTGTCGACCACTACACAGATACAGTCCTTACCCTGGACCTTGGGTAGACCGGTGATGAAGTCCATAGATATACTCTCCCATTTCTGCTCTAGAATGGGGAGTGGTTGAAGTGGCCCTGCTGGAAGAGCATGCTCTGACTTGTTCTGCTGGAAAGTCATGCACTCACTAATGTGTCTCATAACGTCTTGTTTGAGGCCCTTCCATGAGAACCTCTCTCTGATCTGTCTGTAGGTTTTGAAAAACCCCTGATGGCCTGCTAGAGGTGAATCATGAACTGGAGTGAGGATCTTCTTCTTAAGCCCTGAATCTGGCACCAAGTAGACTCTATCCTTGTAAAATATGACATCGTCAATGACCCTATACTGGTCATCATGTATCTGCCCATCCATCACCTCACAAGCGAACTTGTTCTTGGAATATCCCACTAACAAGTGGGATTTCCAATTTGCTGAAATCTCCATCAAAGAACATGTTGCAGGTCTCCTCGATAGTGCATCAGCCACAATGTTCTTCTTCCCCTTGACATACTCTATGTCAAAGTTGAATACATGTACCTTCATCACCCATTTCTGTTGGCGCTCACTGAGGTCCTTCTGCTGAAAGAAATACTTCAAACTGTTGTGATCGATCTTGACCACGAATTTGTTGCCCACCAAATATTGTCTGAACTTGGTCAAGGCATGCATGATTGCCAACATTTCCTTGTCATAAATGGAGTACAACCTCTCAGGTTGACTAAGTTTCCAACTCTCGAATACAATGCGGTGTCCTCCCTGCATCAAAACTGCACAGATCCCTTCGCCGGATGCGTCACACTCTAGTACAAATGGTAAGGTGAAGTCTGGTAGTGCCAACACTGGATAAGTGCCCATGACTTCCTTCATGTGATCAAAGGCTTCCTGTGATTTATCAGTCCATATGAAGGCCCCATGCTTGGTAAGATCTGTCAGTGGTGCTCCAAGTTGAGAAAAAACCTGGACGAATCGCTTGTAATAGCTGCACAGCCCGAAGAATCTCCTTAATTATGTCATGTTCTTGGGTGTTGGCCAATCCAGAATGGCCCTGATCTTCTATTGGTGCACCTGTACCCCCTGTGCACTGATGATGTGGCCTAAGTAAATCATCTCTTTCATACCAAACTCACACTTGGACTCTTTGGCATATAATGACTATGCCTCCATGATGCTCAATACCTCATCCAGGTGCCTCATATGCTCTTGCCATGACCGGCTATAAATCAAGATGTCGTCGAAGAAAACCAAGACTGGTTTCCTTAACTGATCCTTGAATATATGGTTCATGCAAGACTGGAATGTAGTAGGTTCATTAGTTAGTCCAAATGGCATAACCAGGAACTCGAAATGTCATCTTCTCTATGCTGCTCTCAGATGTTGATTTGATGATATCCAGAGCGTAGATCAATTTTTGAGAAGAAAACTTCCCCATGCATTTCATCCATCAACTCGTCAATGCGTGGGATAGGGTACTAGTTCTTGATGGTTTTCTTGTTCAAGGCTCGGTAATCAATGCACATCCTCATGGTGCCATCCTTCTTCAGAACTAAGACAACTAAAGAAGCAAATGGGTTGTTGCTCGGGCTGATGTGTCCCATCGCCAACAATTCCTTGATTTCCTTCTCTATATCATCCTTGAACCTCCTAGGATGATGATAGGGGGGGGTGATCATAGGTTTGGCCCCCTCCTCCAACTCAATGGTGTGCTCAAACCCCCTGTCAAGTGGTCTCCCTGGTCGAATTGCCTCAAAGACTTGTTGATGTCGTCCCAATAAATTCTTGATCTCTGTGTGGTATTGTTGTCGACCTTCTCAATCATTCTGAGTAGTGATCAAGCATTCTGTGGCATATGCTACCTCCCCATGTCTAAATATCCTCTCCATTATCTTGGTTGAAACTGTCCCAGGTGCTCCTATCGACATACCTCTTAGAACAACCTTATTCCCATCCTAATCTTTGAATCCCATTTCCAAGGTTTGGTAGTTGGTAGTGATTTTTCCCAAGGTAATCATCCACTGAACTCCTAACACCACATCTGTGTCTGATAGGTCAACCACATAAAATGTGTCTCTCACTGTGTAGCTGCCTAACTTCATCTATAAGTTTGGAACTCTGTCTAGACACTCCACTGTGTGGCCATCTGCTACTGCAACATCAAACCCCTCAAACTCCTCTTTCTGAAGTGCCCATCTCGATACTAGTGAAGCGTCGATGAAGTTGTGGGTGGCCCCACCATCTATCAGGGAAATTTCTCGTTGCCCCTGGATAATCCCTCTGATACGGAGGGTATCATACCTGGGAACACTAGAAAGGGTCGCTATGACACCTCCCTTTGTTGGTTTCCTCCTGTTAGCCTATTCTGGCGGTTGTGGGACTACTGGAGGATGGGCTCCTGCCGATGCTGGTGGTCTACAGGGAGGTTTCTCCTCTGCTGGTGCTAACTCCTCCTCTGAACTAGTGGATCCACTATCCTGCTCCTCCTCCTCACTGTCCACGCTGTCTGCTAATACCTTAATATAATGAATCTCTCCCTTGCCCATGCACCTGTGGTCTGGGACCTAAGGATCTCTGCAGCCAAAGAAAATATTTTTCCTCATAATCTCTCACCTAGTCTCATCATCCAACTTCTCCTTTCCCTTCCATTCTCTCTAGAATGGCTTCCTTTCTCGATCCCTCTGGGGCACAAATGGTTTGGAGAAATTTTTAGTCTTTGGCACTGAGTCTGGCAGATCTCGTGTGCGAAGGATGGCATCCTACAAAGTGGGAGGCCTGTATGCCTTCACCCATCCTTTCAAAGGCTCTGTGAGTCCTTCTATGAATAGCATGATCAACCTGGGTTCTGATATATCTGTCATTTCCATGGCTACCTGCTGAAAATTTGTGATGAGCGCCTCTATTGTGCCAGTTTATCTCAACTAGGCTAGATCCCTGAAGTGTATCTCGGGATCCTTCTTATCAAACCTGTCCATGAGCCTATCTGTAACCTCCCTATAGGAGATGATGCGACTGTGACCCAATGTCACCAGTCCATGGTACCACCACTCATGTGCCTCACCCTCCAAGTGTAAGGTCGCAAAATTGATGGCCTCTGTCTCAGTCATCTGGTTGATCTTGTAATACGTGTCTAGCTTCTGTACCCAAGCTCTGGCAATGTATTTGGATGATCCGTCGAAAGAAGGGATGGTGAGTTTCCCAACTTTTCGGATGAAATTGAGGTTATGCCCCTGCTGCTGTTGTGGTCCTCCCCTCTGCGCCTCTCTGGGGCGGTTCCTGAGTCCGAGTCCACAGTACTCGACTAGGGTCATGCCCTGATGGAAGTCACAACCCAATGTTGTGTACTCCCTCCTATACTCTGAAATGTCATCAACATGAGTGGGTGGCCTCTGTTGTATCGGTGGCGGTGCTGCTACTGGGGGTGCCCTCTGAAAACTAGGAAACAAGGGTCTGGGAATCCTACTCGCAGAGGTGTATGTGCGAGAGGGTGACTAGGGTCTACTGCCTGCTCTTGAGTTCCCCTGTGTTGCATGCAGGACTTTTGTATCTGGGGTGCCCACTCTAGCCGATCTATCAACCACCTGTGCCAAGGACTAAGACATGGTCCGTTGACTAGCTAACATACCATTGATAACCTGCATGAAAGTTTCCTCTGGATATACAGGGGCCTTGCCACTTCCCTCTGGTCACTCATATATGTCTCCTAGCATCCTCTCTGCCTCGCACTCAGCCTCACGCTCTACCCTTCTCTCTACTTCTTTGTGTGCCTCTTCCTCTTCCTCTGAGCTAGGAGGAAAAGTGGAAAAATCAATACTATGCCTTCTTTCTTGATGCCTGTTGTAAGTGACATATTCATCACCTACGTGTTCACGACCCTCTGGGTCTTCTGCTGCACTCATTGTCTTTAGTCACAGGATGGCAGGACTAAAGCTCTGATACCACTATAATGTTCCTGACTTGGCTAGTCTAGGAAACGTTGCTAATGTGTGTGTAGGATCAAAGGTTTACAGCGTATAAATGATCATACAAATAATAAACACGACAAAGGAC
Organism: Picea glauca; assembly: GCA_000966675.3. NCBI lineage: Eukaryota > Viridiplantae > Streptophyta > Pinopsida > Pinales > Pinaceae > Picea > Picea glauca. The sequence continues at coordinate 340,139 of JZKD02S0112379.1, forward strand.
TGCAAAGTTTGTATTATGATATCTCTTTGTATTACAAAATGGCTGAATGCGGTTGAATAACTGACAATACTCGACTAGATCAACGTACAAAGGATCTTAGCCGGAATATAAATAAGCAACTGCGGCTGAATAAAATAACAACACTAGACTAGATCAAAAGACAAAAGAATCTTAGCCGAAATACAAATAAGCAACTAAAAGATAATACCCGGAATATGGGAGCATTGTGGAATCAATGAAGAATGATGGAAGACCTGGATGATCTTCCCGGTGACTAGGGTGTGTCTTTCAACACTAAAATCAGCCAACTGGTGTCTTCCTCCTTGAATACACTGAACTATCTCTCCTGAGATGCACCTCTTCTCCTCAATGACAAGTCATAATCTGCATAATGATGAATTAGGTCGTTGACCCTTCTTTTATAGCTTTCCAAAACCCTAAATCATGTTTAAACCCTAATTCACTATTGATTTCCAAAACCCTAAATCATGTTGAAACCCTAATTCGTTGTTGACTTACAAAACCCTAAATCATTGTTGAAACCCTAATTCACTGTTGACTTCTATTTTTAGCTCATAATGACTTAAAAGCGCTTTTAACCCTTTTTAGCTCAATGTCACTTTCCGAATATAACACCTGTGACTAGAGTGACCTTTAGTAACCCTGTTTACCCCTCTTTGGCCCTGGCTATAGTCTAACGGGGTGGTTTAGACCATTAAGCCTCCTCTTCTGGAGCTCCTATTTGGAAAGGGACATTACACTATATGTTATGAGACTAAAACTAAATTTTTGATGTCTTTAAGTCAGAGTACCGCCACTCATATCTATGTTCATATCAATGAACGAAGACGATGGCATAGGATCATTAGAGATAAAATTCTAGAACAAATTCTACTAGATTGGTTTATGAAGTCATTATTGCCTCAAATTTCCAATGATGTGGCTATGTCAAGAGATGTAACTGAAGAGAAGGTCAGCTTTCATGCCTAACATGTAGATTTGATTTATTCTCATTTTTCCATGTTAGATGACATAATATCACATTCTCCTAAGCCATCAATAGATCCATACAAACCGTCCATAATACCACATGGTTATGGCATGGTTGTTTCCATTTCCCATGAATTTTTTGGCTCGTTGATAGGTCGAATGAGTCAAACGAGTCAAATGACTATATTATCTAGTCCACCTCCAACTATGCCAACATCACAAAATTTCACGATCCCTACTCAGAACTTCAATGTTCATTGGATACATTCCTCAAATATGAAGGATGCTCAACAACCTAGGCGTAAAGAGAGAAATAAGAAGAATAATTCTAAATCTGAGAAAGGGAATACACCCAATAAAAATGTTACTGTGGGAGGCACTAAAGAGAAGAAGAAGTTAAAGTTTCCATGCAATATTTGCAATGGAGACCATCTTACTCACTAGTTTCCTTAAATGGATGAGATTCATAGATACTTATCCCAACAGGGAGCTCCATGGAAACCCATCATCTTCACGGATCCTTTTCCCCCCCAACAACAAAAAATGGTTGTAACAAACCCCCCACTTCCACAAGGGGGCACACATGGAAATCCCCCCTAGGATTAAATGTCACAAATGCAAACATATACATGTGTGACCAATCAATTAATCTTTAGACTAGAGCTCGTAATTATGAGATTTTTGAGAGTGGTCCTACTGATAAGGATTTTTCTTCATCTCAGTCTAGTGTCCCTTTGCAAATAGAGAATTCATCCTTTGATATTGTGCTTCACCCACCAAAGGGTGTTTTATGAAGGTCAACACACAATCCTAATGCTCAGGGTACCCAAAATTAGAGTATTGTAGAGGATTTAGCCCACACACCTTGTGTTGTGTTTTCCCTTGAGGTCCTTCAAACATTCCCCATCCAAAATAAAACATTGTTGACTACAATTGGCATAGTTGATCCCTGAGACCCTCCTTTCATTACATTTGACATTTATCAGAGTTGTCCTAGGATCCACCCACCAAATATCTTTTCAAATCCAAGTATATTTGTGTGGGAACAACATATTTATATGATTTATTGATGAAGGAACCTCCACTTGCATCATGTATTTATCATGTTGGAGAGCCTTAGGTTCTCTAGATCTTGTCCAATAAAATACCATGTTGAAAGAATTTGATGTCCATATGTTTAATCCCCATGGAACCATTACTACCTTTCCCATTGAGTTAGGTGGAGATATTGTTTCAATTGAAGTTGAAGTAGTTTTTGCCCCTATAGACTATAATATTTTGTTAGGGTGTAGTTGGTTCTATGCAATGACGATTTTTGTGTCCTCAATACTTAAAGTCCTCCACTTTCCTTATGAAGGAAAATTGGTTACTATTGATCAATTATCCTATTATATGCTAGATTCCAGAACTAACATTGGTGAAAATATTCCATTCATCAATGGTTCTATAGGTGCTTACAATAGTGTCCAAGTGTTGGCATGTTTAAATAGTCATATTTAATGGGTACATTCACCCTTCCTCCACCATTCAATCCTTCAAACTCAACTCCTATTTGTATGATATCTTCAGGTGACATTGAATCACAAGGTGGTTGTTCCTTGGCTTATAGATCAATTACGCCTGACATATTAGTGGTCAATCAAGATCCTTGGATAGTGCCTCATCCTTCAAAAATAAAATCATTTGGAAAACTATGTCATTTATAATGGTGTATATTATTTATCAAGCAATCCAATCGGAATCCATCGATGTTGGTCAGAATCTCCATCATAATATGGAATATGATCAATACACTTCACCAATTTACGCCATCAACCCTCTCAGTCCATGTGATTTCTTGGATATTGAGTTTCCTTTGGATGAGTCTATCCTTGAAGCCATGACTATGGATAATATAATATGGGAAGACATGTGTCATCGATTTTTCTTTCTTCATGAACTAAAATAGTTAGAGGTTGACACAAAAAGTCTAGTTTCAACTAATGATGTTAATAGGTATAAAAACCCCCCTATAGCACACAATGTATTTGTGGAAGGAATCATAGCAAACATTTTGAACAATCTACCTCTTGACATATCCATGAAGCTTGGCCCTTCAAATACTTTCGGGATGCATTTTCTGGGTCATCTAGTGAAATGCTAGGCCTTCACTCAATTGTGTCTAGGATTTCCTTTTTAGAACTCACCATTGAATTTTCCATTCCAGTCCATATCGATGATGAATGTCTTGTACATTTACAATGTCTTCATAGGAATCATCAAGGAGATGTGATAGCTCATGAGATTCCTAAGCATGTTTGTCCTCGTGAGGTTTCTATCAATAACTTGGTTCTAGTTCATGACTAGAATCATGATATATTAAGAATGTGGAAATTTGTGTTGATGTTTGTAGCATCGAAAAAGTACTTAAACACAGGTCTAAGTGTCTAGACATGTGGAAGTTGTAGAAAGCCTTCTTCCTTGATAATTTAATTTAATCAAAGGAATTATTAAAGTAAAGTGATTTTATTAATTAGTTGAGTTCATATAAGGAGATGCTAAAGTATTAGCATTAGTGAATTAAATCTTAGCCATTGATCTCAAGTGAGGTGAGATATAATCTTAGCTATCAATCACTTTGGAGATTAGGGTTAGGTCATAACTCAAGATTATAAAAGTAAGACTAGGGTGAGGGAGGAAGACACTTTACAAAAGAAAAAAAAGGAAGGAATTTTGTTGGTTTGGAGTCAGATACTTTCACACAAAGATAACGAAGAAGGAATTTTTCTAGTGTGGCTAAGTCATGAAGATTCTTGTGAGAGAAATTGTGTGTTGATACACAAGAGAGAGAAAAGGAGGACTTTTTCTCAAGGTTTGGATAAAAAGGGATTATGATTCAAGGAGATCTTGAATAGGTGGAGAAGGACTTCCATCTAAATATCAGTACAGGTCAGGGAGAAGAGAGAACAGAGGAATCCACAAGTGGGTTTCATCATATTGGAGCAGCATCAACAGGGTCACATTATACAATTTATTTCGTGCAGTCTTTGTGCATGTGTATGTGAGTTTTCTTAAGGAAAGGCACGTACATCTCGGAAAACATGAAAATATAGGGTCATTCAGTAGACCAGGAGTTGTTAGTTTTTGCATGTGTAATCTATAGTTTTATGTATTTCGCTATGGGCCATTTTTCCAAGTTTGGGAGCCCTTGTAAGCTTTGAAGTAATTTGAATGACAAGCTCAGTTGATGGGCATAATATCTTTGTGTATTGTGTATGAGATTCGATTTCTAGTATTGCTTTCGTTGTTTGTTTAGGTTGATTATTCGAACAAGTGTATTTTGTTTTCTCAGCTGCTAATCTTATTTACAACAAGGAAATCACTAGAAATTAATTTACCTAAGGTCGGGATTACAAAGTTAACATGGTATAGGAGTATATATAGGGTTGAAGGAAAATTCAACATGGCATCAGAGCTTTGTCTCTGATAGGGAGCCAATCTCAGTTTGCACAATGGCATATCTATTAGATATGATTTGCAACAGTGGTTGTTTAAAGGACCAAACATAGATATACATTAGTTTGCACTAGATCTATCAAACCTGCAAGGAGATCTCTACATATCTATAAACTAGTAGACATAAATCAAAGGACATATTTCTGGGAAACAACTGTACAGAGGTTAAAATTGGTTTTGTAGTACTATGAAGCTGAATGTTGGTTGTTGTAGTAATAGATGCATACATACATGGGTTTTAGTAAAGGAAAGTCACATACATACGCAGGTTTCAGTAGGAACAGGCGCGTATATGATCGCACAAATTGTACAAAGGCAGTTTCAACAGTGAAATTCATTGAGTGCTTGAGACACAAAGGACTGTGACTCAAGAGGATATCAAGAAGGGTGAAGAAGGAATTTCATCCAGAGATCAGCTTAAGGGATAACAGATCTATTGGAGTTAGTTACTCATAGAGAGAGAAAAGAAGGATTTTTTCTCAAGAAGATATTAGCAAGGGTGAAGAAGGAATTTCACCTAGAGATTTGATTAGTCCAAAGAAGGAGGAGGCAACAACAAACATATTTGGTAACAAGAACAAATATGGAAAAATATGAGCAACAGATATGAGCCACAGGAGCAACTGGAGCAATGCCATGAGTTCCAACAGATTGGAGTAGAGTTCCAAATTTGTACGCATTGAGAAGGTCACTTAGGGAGCATGTGTATGCAGGCTAAAGTGTAGAATATCACATACATACGCGGGCTACAAAAGGAATAAGCATGTACATACACATTCTATAGAAGGAACATGTGCATATATACACATGCTAAAGAAGGAACATGTGCATACATATGTGAGTTTCAGTGGAGAAAAGCTTGTACATACGCATGTTGCAAAAGGAACATGCGCATACAACTTGTGCAAGTTGCAAGTACAGGGTCGTATAGTAGCGACATAGATGCTAAGTTGCAGAAGTTAGTTATTTATTAATGGATAGAAAATATGATAGAAGCATGGAAGTCTAACTCAGGACTCAAGGATCCATGTGGAGCTTGGTGATGATGCCAAGTATCTAGTGGAGGGAGAGGGAAAAATCTTGTTCCAAATTGAGTCAGGAGGTTCGTTGGAATCCTAGGAGGTGCTAGATGTACCACGAATTGGGATTAATTTTCTTTCAGTATCAGTTATGAAGAACAAGGGTTTTTCCAAGAGAGGGAAAGTATTCATACGTTTAGAGGGAGATAACCATGAAACAACAGTGAGCATTGTGGTTAGAGAGGGAAAGTTATATAGGTTGAAGGACAAGCCAGTTCAAGCCTTGGTACATGGCAGTGACAACATGTGTGATTTATGGCATAGGAGTATGGGACACTTGCATTACAATGCGTTTTCGATTCTGAGGGAGATTGTCACTGGTATCCCATATTTCATAGTTGCAAAACAGGTTGTTTGCAAAGGTGTACACTTGGTAAGAATACTAAGGTTGTTTTTCCAAGTAGCGAGAGTAGGTCCAAGATGATATTGGATATTTCATATGTGTTTGATCTAATGTCAATGGAAATGGACAAGGAGTGGGAGGCTCTAAAGGGAGAACAATTTTAAGGGACTTCCAATTCATGGATTCAACCTTCATGTGGAGAGGAGAAGTTATCCCATTCCATCTTTGTCAAGAAACACAGATGGTTCATGCAAACATTTAGGGGTGATCGGGAGCATGTTGAAGCTCCTAGGAGCACATTTAGGGAGAGCATGCCTCCAAAGGAGTTTCCAAACTTCATGTTGATAATGAGTAGCATCATTGATTTTGAGTCTTCCAATGTTCAGGAAGAAACATACCAACATGTTTGGAGGAATTCCATGGGGCAGTATGATGTGCAAGATATTGTACCGAGATTGGAGGGACAACCAATTCTAGGTGGCTCTTCTAGAAGTACCTTCCTCGCTAAGAGGGAATGTTGATGTTTGTAGCATCGGACAGGTACTTCCACAAAGATCTAAGTGTCTAGACATGTGGAAGTCGTCCAAATCCTTCTACCTTAGAAATTTAGTTTAATTAAAGGAATTATTAAAGTAAATTGTTTTTATTAATTAGTTGAGTTTATCTAAGGAAGTGTTAAAGTATTAGTATTAGTGAATTAAATCTTAGCCATTGATATCAAGTGAGGTAAGATATAATCTCGATCGTCAGTCACTTTAGAGATTAGGGTAAGGTCATAACTCAAGATTATAAAAGAAAGAATAGGGTGAGGGAAGAAAACACTTTACACATGAACAACACAGACAAAATTTTTCTAGTGTGGAGTCAGATACTTTCACTTAGAGATATCAAAGAAGGACTTTTTCTCAAGGGTTGGATCATGAAGGACTATGATTCAAGGAGATATCGGATAGGTGGAGAAGGAATTCCATATAGAGATCAATATAGGTCGGGGAGAAGAGAGAACAAAGGAATCCACAATTGGGTTTCAACAGATTGGAGCCACAGTAGCAGGGTCACACCATACAAAGTTTTTCGTACAGTCTTTGTGTGAGTGTATGCGGGTTTCAATGGAGACAAGCACATATATGCGAGTTTTCCTTAGGAAAGGTGTGTACATCTTGAAAAACATGAAAATATGGGATCGTACAACATACCAAGAGTAGCTAGGGTTTTCAGGTGTAGTCTATAGTTTTATGTATTTCTTTGTGGGCCATTTTCCTAGGTTTGGGAGCCCTTGTAAGCTTTAAAGTTATTTGAATGATAAGCTCAATTGATGGGTATAATATCTTTGTGTATTGTGTATGATATTGGGTTTCCAATATTGATTCTACTACTTCTTTAGGTTGATTATTCCAACAAGTGTATTTTGTTTTATGAGCTGCTAATCTGATTTATAGCAAGGAAATCACTAGAAAACAATTTACCTAGGGCTAGGATTAGAAAGTTAACATGGTATAAGAGTATACCTAATGTTGATGGAAAATTCAACAATTCAATCCTATATGGCATGGCCCTTTCATGGTGAGCCACATGTTGCCGACAGGGATTTATGAGTTCATTGATAACAAAATAATTTTTTGGCATGAGCCTCACGTTGGTATCTACCTATAGAAGTACTATGCGTAAACATAATTGTTGTTTATAATACTTTGTGCCATATTGTTTTTTTAAGGTTATTGTTTTCAAATTTTTGTATCACAGAGCATGGGTTACTATTGGAAGTTTATATTGGATTTATTAACTTATAGACTAGTGTTGTTGATCATGTATATAGGCTTTGGAAACATTTTCTTTAATACTTTTCTATGGAGATCATCACTAAACCATGAGGTATGCATTTCAATTTGGATTATAGTGATAGGTTTTTCCCTACATTCCAATCTTACATTATTAACCATCTGTTTTTTTACATTATTCCTTAGGTTCAACCCCGTCAATTATTGAAATTAGCCCTTCTCTATTGCACATCGTAACTTGTGTGATAGTGCCTACATTTCATGGGTTAGATAACATCCATATATTTTCGATCAGTGTCCATGTTGCATTTATCCATATGCTCGTGAACCTGTATTTATCCCCGCCATAAATTAAAAGTTGAGAGCTTAAGATTCTCTCTTAATTTTTTTCTATCCATGTCCAGAAGGGGTTCTAATTACTTTTGTTTCTTTACGGTAGCATGTGTTGAGTTCTGGTGTACCTTCGGAAGTGATCCCCTTGTGGTTTTGGGTCTCTAACCACAAGAGGGAAATACATTGGGACTATGTACCTTGTATTTTATGTCTAATTCCACTTTGACTTCACTTAAGTCAAAAAGTTGGAATTTTGTCACTTAAGGCAAAAGTGACATTTTATTCACTAAGTGGGTGAATGCAGGGACATAAAGTGAACATAGGAAACTTAACCCAAAGTGGGTTTTGAGTTGATATAATTTTGGAGAGATCTCAACCATGGATTAGAGATGGTTTGGGGTGATCCTAGCCATCCAATCTTAGGTTTCCTTATGTATGGTTCAAGAGTGGCGCATAGGGCCAAAGGAGGTTCATTCACTCATTTGTTGACTTGGAGAGTTTGAGAGAGAGAATTTAGATGAGGATGGAGACTATGGTTGAGGGAATCTTGGGAACCTCCTTTCATGGAGAACTCATGGAGGCTTAGAACCTCATTATTTTGTGGTGGTTGTTCTTTCTTGGAGGAGGGTGCACTATAGGAGGAGGGCACACACTTAGCAAGTAGTAGCTACACTTGGAGGATTGCAGATCTGTCTTATTCAACATGGAGGTAGCACACAACAATTTGTTTTTGTGCAAGGGTTTTTTCATCTGAGGTCAGAGGGTCAAGGGTGCATTGTTTCAGTGGATAGAGAAAAAAGGGAAGAGGGCTCACTAAGCTTGGGTGCATTTCTCTTCTTGAAACTCCAAATCATCTTGAGAGGAGTTTCTATTGTATCAGGTTCCATTATATTTGTATACTTGTTGTATCTCATGCTTTAGACATCACTTATATATACCTTCATTCTAAATTGGTTTTCACCAGGGGGGTTTTATCTAGTGACGTGTTAACCAAAAATACTTGTGTCCTAAATTTCATGCATGCTTAGTTCTTTAGATCAGCATTTAAGAGTAGTAAATATCTAGAGGAGTGTTATTTGTTTTAGTATATTTCATGTGCTAACCACCGGTTACGAAAAAACTTGCAAGGGCACCTCAAAAGAACACTTAATCATCAAATTATGAGCAGAAAAGTACTTGATTGTTTATTGTCCTAAAACATCAACAAATGACAGTTTTGGAGACTAAACTTAGAGCCCAACAAGAGGTCAAAGATATACCTATTGGGGAACCTCATAGTACCTCAATTTTCTTCATGGTATCAGAGTCTTGGTGGCAAAGACTTGTTGATTTTTAGAGCATTCAGTGAGCAGTTTTGAGGGACTGTTTTGGACATTTGTGGACAACCTCTTATCACACCTGTGTTGACAAGAGTGAGGTTGAGTTTGGACAACCTCTTTTCACACTTGTGTTTACATGAGTGAGGTTGTATTTTGGACAACCTCTTTTCACACCTATGTTGATAGGAGTGAGGTTGTACTTTTTTGCAGTTGTAGCATCAGTGTGAGTTTCAATGGACAACCATATCAGTGTCTCATATGAGGTAAGAGGATAGGCTATCCGAAGCTAGAAACCGGTCCTCTTGGAAGACCAGGATCATATTCATCTTGGAGGATCTTGAACTGGGATATAGTTTAAGTACTTGTGGTGATTCCTCCTGCACTTGTTCCATATCCATTGTTGGATGCAGATTTCAAGAAGAAGAACACCAAGGTAAAGATCATTGTTTTTGATGTAGTGAGAGACCACATCATACCCCACTTGACTAGGAAAGACTATGCCTTTGAGATATGGGCCTCATTGTGAAATCTTTACTAGAGTCCCAATCAGAACCGAAAGATGGTTATGTAGGACAAGCTCAGGAGCATTCTGATGCTCAAGAAAAAGTCGGTCACTTTACACCTTGGCATATTTACTTAGATTCAAGATGAGTTAGTAGCAGTCGGAGAGATTGTGGATCCATACTTTTCGGTGAGGACATCTTTAAACAAATTTTCCAAACCTTGGGGTTCATTTGTACGAGGCATTCTATTCCGAGAGGTCATGCCTACTTGGGAGAGACTTTGGGACTACTTTGTACAGGAGGAGTTGAGATGCAGCTCTGGGTCTTTAGGACAGTAGCATATATCTGAGGGTGATGATGATATTTTTGTTTGGATAAAGGGAAAGAAGAAGGTCAGAAAGGGTGCTAGATAGGGTCCCAAGATGGGGGCCAAGCCACAGGGAGAGAGTGGTAGTGGGTAGAAAAGGGATATGAGCAAAGTGAAGTGATTTTCTTGTAAGAGGATGGGGAAATATGTTGGAAAGTGTCCCAATAGGAAGAATATGTTGGGTGGTACAACAACTACAATAGATGAGGCAGAGTTTCAGGCACAATTTTAGAGGGAGTGTGTCTTCCTTATTTGTTGCACTTCAGATGAGTCTACACCTAGCATTTGGTATATAGACAACGAGGCTATAAGCTACAGGACTAGTGTTAGAGAGAACTTCACTGAACTCAGAGATCCAGGGTCAAAATGGAGATTGATCTTGGTGATGAAACCATCGTTAGAGTTGTTGGGTGTGGCACAATTACTTTTCAGAGGGAGAGTATGCCACCCATTTCGTTCAAGGATGTGTTGTACATCCTGTGGTTGAAGAAGAATATGATATTAGTTTCCACCCTCCAGGATAGGGATCTTGAGGTGTCCTTCAGAGGGACATAGGTCCTCATACACCCCAAGGGGTCACGTATCACCTCAGGGTAGGTGATTGGAGTGAGGGATGATAAACTATACACATTTATTTTTCATCCCCTGCATGCTTTGGTAACGAGTAGTGACAACATCACTCAGTTGTGTGAGTTGTGGCATCAGAGGATGGATCACCTTCAGCATGGGGCTCTTGGAGGGATGAGAGAGGTTGTGACAAGAGTGCCACAATTCAGCGCAAAACATCAGGATGTGTGCAGAGGGTGTGCGCTTGGTAATTTTACCAAGGTTGTTTTCCCTAGTAGTGACACCAGGTCAGTTGGGATACTGGATTTAGTACACAAAAATGTGTGTGGGCCCATGTCTTGTTTGTCCTTGAGTGGTTGTGAGTATTATCTCACATTCATATATGACCACTCAAGGAAGACATGGATCTATTTCTTGAAGGCCAAGAGTGAGGTCTTCAAGAGGTTCCAAGAGTTCAAAGTTATTGTGGAGAACCAGACAAGAAATAAGATCAAGGTCTTGCGGTCATACAATGGAGGTGAGTATGACTCCACAAAGTTTGTAGACTTATGTACCCATGTAGGGATCAAAAGACAGATGATCGTGCCTTACAACCCCTAGTAGAACATGGTCGTCGAGAGGAAGAACTGGGCGATTACAGGTGCATCAATATCTATGTTGTATGATCATACTTTGCCTTTATACCTTTGGGTTGAGGTGAGTGTTGTTGCAGTTTATCTACAGAACAAGAGTCCCCATAGAGTTGTGGGGAAGAAGACTCATGAGGAGTCCTTCACTAGCAGGAAGCCCGATGTTAAGCATATTGGGATTTTTGGATGCTTGACATACTCTCATGTCCCCTCGAAGAAGAGGATAAAGCTAGGCCCCACAACCCAACAGGGGATTCTAGTTGGGTACTCAGAGGTCTCGAAGGCCTACCAGATCTACATTTCATCACAATGGAGAGTGGTGGTGAGAAGAGATGTTAGATTTGAGGAGGGTAGAGACTTCAGGAGGTCTCTTGAGTCGAGAGACAGTGGTGAGAAGTTTCCGAAGAAACAGATTGATGTTTCAGAGGTAGCACAACCTCAGGTGTGAAGTGCACCAATTTCTAGGGTGAGGGTCACCTTGCACAACTTCAGGTTCACAGTTGTAGGGGGTTCAGGAAGAGGGTGAAAAGGCTTCAGGATATCAGAGTTTTGGGATTAGATATGAGGCAGAGACTCTTGGGCATAGAGATCTTACTTCTCCTTTGGTTACTCCAGGGAAGAGAAAATCGAGATGGTTTCAACATACCCTAAAGGAAGCCAAGGAGAATGTAGGAGAGCCCAAGAGATAGTTCAGAGAGAGAAGAGCACCAGAGAGGCCTAGGTCCTACTTGGTGATGGTGACGAGCATCACAGATGTAGAGCCCGAGATATTTGCGCAAGAATTTGATCGACAGGTTTGGCGAGAGGCCATGCTAAAAGAGTATGACTCCATTATGCACAATGATGCATGGGAGGTGGTGTTGAGGCTAGAGGGGAAGTCAGTTGTGACTTCTAGATGGTTGTACAGGACCAAGTATGTTGCAGATGGTAGCATACATAAACACAAGGCCCATTTTGTGGCGTGTGGATTCTCTTAGGTAGAGGGAGTTTATTATGATGAGACATTCACACCAGTCGTGAGATACACTTCCATTCAAAGTATTATTTCCATAGCAGTAGAGATGGGTTGTAGGATACATCTGATGGATGTAAAGACCACCTTTCTCAATGGATTTATTGAGGAGGAGGTGTACATTGAGCATCCATAGGGGTTTGAGGGTTTTGAGAAAGAGTCTCACGTGTGCCTTCTGAGAAAGGAACTGTATGGCCTGAAGCAAGCTCCCAGAGCTTGGTATTCGTGCATTGGCTCATATTTGATTCAGATGGGATTTGAGAAGAGAGATGTTGATCCTAACCTCTATTACATCATTAGAGGCAAGGACACTCTCATTCTCATTTTATTTGTGGATGACTTGTTCATCACAGGCGCGGAGCATCTCATAGTTGAGTGCAAGTGGGGTCTTGCATCAGAGTTTGAGATGAGTGACATCGGGTTGATGAACTATTTATTAGGCGTGGAGGTATGGAAAGAGGAGGGTGACATCTTCCTAGGACAGGGGAAGTATGTTGCAGACATTTTGAGCAGGTTTTAGATGGACAACTACAGGCCTATGTCAACACCCATGGTCACCAACTGGAAGAAGCTTAGCGCTTCAGATTCCTAGTTGGCGGTTGCTACATGATATAGAAAGTTGATCATATCGTTGATGTATCTGGTCAACACTCGACCATATATTTATTTTTCCGTGAACACTCTCAGCCAGTACATGGTGGAGCCGAGGAGTGTTCATTGGATTGGGGCAAATCATGTTTTGAGGTACATTACAGGTTCAGTGGATTATGGCTTGGACTATGTCAGAGGGGATGGAGTGATTTTGGTTGGCTACACAGACTCAGATTGGGCAGGATGTTCTATTGATAGGAAGAGCACCTCAGGGTGTTGTTTTGGGTTGGGTTCGGGAATTATTTTCTGGTACAGCCGGAAACATAAGTCATTTGCTTTGAGTTCAGCCGAGGTAGAGTATATGGTAGCTAATCAGGCCAGTTTCGAGGCCATTTGGTTTCATAAGTTGTTTGTAGGATTATTTGGTTAGGAGTTGCCTCCAACTGTCATTCACTACGATAATCAGAGTTGTATCAAACTCTCTGAGAATCCAGTGTTCCATGACAGGTTGAAACATATAGAGATTAGATACCACTTCATTAGAGATTAGGTTCAACATGTTGGGTATGTGTTATATTCTTTGCATGTGTGTGTGTGTGTGCGTCAGATACGACGACTGCGTCTGACGATCCCTTCACCTGTTAGCGGATTTTTTTGGGCGGTTTTTGCTATTTTTAGCGGATTTTGCTATTTTTAGCTGATTTGTAAATTAA
>JZKD02S0112379.1:353907-374907 GCA_000966675.3 Picea glauca
AGGGTTTCCGGTAAAGATCTCTGTGTATTCTGTGTATGAGCCATTGATTAATTTCTGTATTGCTTAAGAATATATATGCATTGCTTTACTTCGCAGGTTTAAAACTTACACAATGAGGGGCAGTACAACTTTAGTATATTACAACCGATGAGTAGGTTGCAGATATTCTCACCAAGGCTCTGCCAAGGGGAAAACATGTCTACTTCAGAGACAAGATGGGCTTGGTGAGAAACACTTTCCTCAGTAAGAGGGAGTGTTGAGTTCTGGTGTACCTTGGGAAGTGGTCCCCTTGTTGTTTTGGGTCTCTAACCACAAGAGGGAAATACATTGGGACTATGTACCTTGTACTTTATGTCTAATTCCACTTTGACTTCACTTAATTCAAAAAGTTGGAATTTTGTCACTTTAGGAAAAAGTGACATTTTATTCACTACGTGGGTGAATGAGGGGACATAAAGTGAACTTAGGAAACTTAACCCAAAGTGGGTTTTGAGTTGAGATACTTTTGGAGAGATATCAACCATGGATTAGAGATGGCTTGGGGTGATCCTATCCATCCAATCTTAGGTTTCCTTATGGATGGTTCAAGAGGGGTGCATAGGGCCAAAGGAGGCTCATTCACTCATTTGTTGACTTGGAGAGATTTAGAGAGAGCATTGAGATGAGGATGGAGGTTATGGTTGAGGGAATATTGGGCACCTCCTTTCATGGAGGACTCATGCAATATTAGACCCTCATTATTTTGTGGTGGTTGTTCTTTCTTGGAGGAGGGCGAACTATAGGAGGAGGGCGCACACTTAACATGCACTAGCTACACTTGGAGGATTGCAGATCTGTCAGATTCAACATGGAGGTAGCACACAACAACTTGTTTGTGTGCAATGGTTTCTTCATCTGAGGTCAAAGGGTCAAGGGCGCATTATTTCAGTGGATATAGAAACAAGGGAAGAGGGCACACTAATCTTGGGCACATTTCTCTTCTTGGAACTCCAAAGCATCTCGAGAGGAGTCACTATTGTATCCAATTCCATTATATTTGTATACTTTTTTTATCTCATGCTTTAGACATCACTTATATATACCTTCATTCTAAATTGGTTTTCCTCGAGGGGGTTATCTAGGGCCGTGTTGACCAAAAATACTTGTGTCCTAAATTTCATGCATGCTTAGTTGTTTATATAAACATTTAAGAGTTGTGAATATCTAGCGGAGTGTTATTTATTTTTAGTATATTGCATGTGCTAACCACCGGTTACAAAAGCACTTGCAACGACACCTCAAAAGAGCACTTAACCATCAAATTATGAGCATAAAAGTACTTGATTGTTTGTTGTCCTAAAACAACAACAAAGGATAGTTTTGGAGACTAAACTTAAAGCCCAACAAGAGGTCAAAGAAAGACCTGTTGGGCAGCCTCATAGTACCTCAGTTTTCTTTAGCATGTGCTTATTAACTGCTTGTGTCTTGTTGCATTCTGCTACACTATCATTTGCTTGATCATTCTTATTTCCACTATAGTCACTCTTGACCATTTGTCATTTGCAACCATTTTCCTCCATTTTGTGATTGTTTATACTTGGAGGAAATAGTGATGAGTGGACATTACTTTCCTAGAACCTTTCTTGCATTTGTTTTTCATAGGCATGTGGCATGCACTTGGAATTTAGTTGCATGGCATCGAGCCACTCATTTTCTACGTTGTACCATACTTGTATCTCTTTTATGCTTTCATTAAAACATGAAAAAGACACACACAAAAAAAAAACATAGAAAAGGAGTGAAAGAGTCTTGATCTTTATCCAATTTGAGTGGCAACCATCGGTTACTATTTCCCTTGAACATGACACCTATTTATGTTATTTTATTACAATTGGTATTTATATTACCTTACGAGTTGTACCATGATTATGAGTTATCTACTCCTTTGACTGGTTAGTCTTCTAGTCACTATGGAGGTGCTTCAATGCCTCCTATGTTGTTGCACTATGTCAGTTGGTCCCTTTGATTCAATACCACCCAAGTCATTATTTTGTTGTGTTATATATTCAAGGGAAGGTGCACCCAATTCAACCATTTTGTAATCTTGTTGACCTTTCATGTCAACCATCCCTGTGTCAGTTTGTATTTGGTGGTTTCTTTCTTTAGAAAATCACTCACTTTTTATTTTGTGTTGATTGATAGGGAATACATTAAGGCCCTCATTTGAAAAATCTCTTCCTATCGACACCATATCATTATCTAGGAAGTGGATCTAGAAACTATATAGTACCTTGGGACTTGTAGACATCAATGACAGGTTTCCCTGTGATTGCCAATGAGTTTTCATCATTGACCCCTAACTGATCGATTCTACTAGTATTTTACATTAGATCCTTTATTCACACTTTCTATATGTACTGTGTGCATTGGGATCCATTTTCATTATCAGTGGGTCTCCTCACATTTGTTAATGATATTCATCAATGAACGATAATAATTTCTACCATGCTTAACATCAACTCGTTCATTTTCATGATGTAGATTTGTACAATCGATGAGTTTGAATTGAAGACCTTGGGATAGGGAATCCATGAATGCTACCCTTACTAAGTTGCACAAGATTATATCATTGGTTGATAAGTACTTTAAAGACCACATGGGCATTCTCATTCATGATAGATGTCTTCCTGATGTATACTATGACATAGATCCACATTGTATTTTCTCATGGCTATGATCTCTTATATAACATGGATCCACCATGTACTTTTTCATGGCCATGGTCTTGCATCTCATTTCATGGATCCACAATGTAGTGTGTTAGCAACCATGCTTATTCATATATTCAAGCATTGGTATGCCTACCTCAGGGGTGATCTATATATGATCGATTGATTTCTATTTACAAGTACTTATTGGTTCCTAAATCTGAAGAACTCCTCCTAAAGCCACTTGCCGCTATGTATTTTTATAATGTATTTCAGCCATTAGTTCCTCTTCTAACCTTATACAATAGGGGGCATTTGTTATAATTGTATTTGCCACCATAGGCTTTGCAAGGTTTCTATGAGATGTTATGAGGCTAAAATTACATAAATAATTGAGAAAAAATCCCATTATTGAGCAATAGTTGTTTAAAAATCTCATAGTTGAGCAATAATTTAGGAAAAACTCCTAATAGGTTGGAAAAAGATCATAATTGAGCATGGAAATTGTGCACGACTTGTAATTCCTTAGTTCACATGCCATGAAGCCTATCTTCTATCTTCTCAAAGATTCTATAAGAAGGATCCAAGCTAAGTGAAGAGGGCATCGTAAGAAAAAAATATATTTATGCTTGTGAATTGGACCAAGATCCCTCGGTCTTAAGTTTGTTATAGATTGTTGAATGTTGGGCATCAACATTGGGAGCCTAGGTGAGAGCTAGATCTTCTTTCTTACTCCAATACAATGATTGGTCATACTTGTTCAACAGGGTGAGCTTGTGGCTAGGGAGAAGAGTCCCAGGTCTTGAAGCTAGGAGTACGACAATAGATATTGTGGTAGCAATTATCTATTATTGCAATCTCCTTCATTTAATATAGATATACACTCTTCCCCCCAAAAAAATATGTATAATTCATTAATCTAGCTCGTACCTTGAATTGGATTTTGTGGATCTCTTAATAGGCTTGAGCTATTATATTAGAACTTATTTCATGCATAATTTCATGTGTGATATTATAAGGTCACGAGGAAGTCTTGTTTGTCTGATTGTTATCTAGGTAACTAGGTTGAGTGATACAGCCTGAGTGGGCCTAATGGTTAAGAACATGTGTTTCCTTTTAAGAGGTCACAGGTTCAAATCCAGAGGGGGGTAGGGTATGTATACCTTCGTAGACTTTACCAGTCAAATCGTTGGGTGGAGGGGGGTCCCTTGTCCCACAAACAAGGGGGTCTCATACACCAATTTGGTGTGTAGGCTTGGCCGTGACCTTAAAAATAGATTATTATTATTATTATCATCATTGGAATTGGATCTAAAAGAAACCAATGGTTACATTGGACAACCATCACATCTAAGGTATGTTTCCCTTCCATCTATCATTTGCATATGAAATGGCATGATTAGCTCTAGGAGAAAGAGGTAGTGATATATCTTGTTGTTTGTCATTAGCCTATATCCAACCAATAAGAAGATTTGCTTATCTATAGGTGAATTTGCTTTCAACGCCTAGTTAAAAAATATAAGTTAAAATAAATTATAATTATATCAATATTTATTATGAAATCACCAATAAATAAATTTAAATATTGTTTACCATTAATTAAGGCAACATTATGTCTTAGATTGATGATTTGATAATGTCTTTATTATTATTTTTATAATATTATAATTTTATTTGTATCCTCGTACCACAATAAAATTTAAGTCGATTGTTATGATTACATATAACATCGAAATCAATACAAACAACTATATAAATTGTAAGTACATTTTTTATATTCAAATGTATAAATTACATTTTTATATTTAAATATATGACTTTCAATATAGCTTAAAAAAATAGCACAAAGAAAGCGAAGATATAGTGTCTCATTGTAGAATATATAGTTGATGTTCATTTTATTAAAATAAAACAATGAGATTTATCATTCACATTTAACGTTTAAAAATAGCCTTCGTGTGGAAATATACTTTCAATATTAGATGGAATATAATAATGAAATATAATAATTTGAGTGCATGGAGCATTTTAAGTTATAAATTTGATTAAAATAAATTTAATTTTTAAATTTAAGTAATATATATATATATATATATATATATATATATATATAAAAGTAAATATTTAATTATTTTAATAATAATTAGTTAATTTAATATAATAATAATAATAATCTATTTTTAAGGTCACGGCACATTAAATTGGTGTATGAGACCCCCTTGACTGGTAAAGTTTAGGGAGGTATACATACCCTACTCCCTTCTGGATTTGACTGGTAAAGTCTAGGGAGGTATACATACCCTACTCCCCTCTGGATTTGAACCTGTGACCTTTTAAAAGGAAACGCATGTTCTTAACCATTAGGCCCACTTAGGCTGTATATATATACATATATATATAAAGAGATAGATATAATTTATTAAATAAAATTTCGAAAATAAACCAATTTTAAAATATTTTTCAAAATTTTGATTTTTCAATTTAAACAAAATTAATGTATAATATTTAAAACATTTCATTATTTAAGTTTAAAAATATTCATTCTCTTCAACATTCATTTACATAGTATAGTGTATGTAAAATCTTGGTTCCACTTTGCTTGGTTGGCATTGCCTAGCATGCCTATCACACTTAACCCTCCTAGCCATGGCCTCTAGAGGGGGAGGCCTCGCTCCCCTTTCTAGTGAGGAGAAGATCTTCTAATAGATGGCAATGACATTATAAATATATTGCCAAATCTACCTTGTCGTGCTTTGTCAAGAGATTGAAAGCAATCTTTGATGTGAAGTTGCCTTCCTCTATTCTTCGTATCAAAGCCATTGTCTTGACCGTTTAAGTTCTTGTGGGTTAGTTCAATGCGATTTAACTTTATTTAAAGACAATGGATTAATGAAATTAGAAATGTTGGGTGACTCTGATAAAAGCAAATGTTGCTCATTATTTTTGTGGTAGAGATTACTGTACTTTTTTGTTTGAACTCAAGGAAGATAAAGATGCGATATTTTGAAATGGACCTTACTTCATGGGCCAACAAGGATGTATTTGAATTATTCTTCATCAAGTATATGTTCCAAATGTTGTTCATTCATTTTGGATGTGGCTTCCATACCTTCCCCTTCATTGCTAGAAAGATGATTCTTTGGGAAGTCATTGGGAACACTTTTGGGAAATGCAAAATGATTCTTGTATTTTATTTCAAACAAAATGATGTATAAAAATTAGAATCATAAAATTCATGTTTTCGAGACAAAATGTTGTAGAAGTTTTAAACAATATAAAATATGTATTTCTATTTTCAAAATATATATTTGAATTTTTTTAGGAGAATTTTTTTTTTTCCAATGGGAAAATTTCTCGATTATATTAGATATATAATGTGTTCTCAAGTCAGAGAATTACAAAGCTTAGATGAAGTGACAATTGTCATATGAAGCTTTCACCTTTAGTGGTCTCTCAACGAGCAAAGGGGGAAAGTTCATAAAAAAAGCAAGAGGACTGTTAAGAGTCTGAAAAATACACAAGAATAGGAAGAGGATAAACCTCGAGAAATTCTAGCGGACAGAAGTATTCTTCGAAGTTGAAACATAGTCTAGGAGTGGTCTTCAAATCTCAAATCATAAAAGACCGCTAAGATGAAAAGGAACAGATCTTAAAATAGAGTTAGAAAATGGGGAGGGCCCTCATGACCATCTAACCCGAGGTTGTATTTTATAATGCCCGTTTTTTTTCTAAAGAGATGCCTTTGATAGTTGATCTGTTGATTTGTTGTGTTCACGATAGATATGTTTGAAGCTAAGATTTTTGAAAGTGGGTAGAAGTAGTTTGATTATGTCCTTCCAAGCCAGAAGGGAGATGGCTTGTAGTTCGCCCCTGTTGTTCAACCACTCAATAATTATTCTGGAATCCATGAGAATCTAAAGAGCTTTAATATGTAGTCTGGAGGCCAAGTAGAGCGTGGCCCAGCCCCCCAATAATTCTGCCCTGGTATTGGTGCTTGGACCATAGTTAAAGGTCCATCTATAGGATGATTTTTTTGTGATTTTGATCAATCCTCCAACGCCTCTTTGAGTGTCATTTCAAATCACTGCTCCATCGAACCAACATGTTGGAGTGTCCTCTAAGTCAAGTATCCTCTTTGTAATCTGCAAACTTGCCTTTCTGGAGTGGATATCAATCCAGTTTTTCAATAATCCAAGTGTTTTGTAAGCTACAGAGCTTGTAGATGGAGTCCCATTTAAAAAAAAAAAAGTATTTATGTCCAGCCAAATAGACCAATAAACTAGGGATGGCATCTGCTTTAGTTTTTGTTCCCTATGGGTCTAATAGTCAAAACAGTCAGCAAGAGTAGGCTCGTCCCAAGTGGTTTTAAGATATAACACAATTGCAATTTTATCCCAAACTTGTTTGGAGAAGGGGCACTTGATGAATAGGTGGTTCGTTGTTTCTGCATCATTGTGGCAAAGATGGAAAATATTTGGCCCAGTCCAAGCTTTCCTTTCAATGATATCCCAAGTGTTCAATTTGTAAGCGACCATGAGCCAAGTGAAGAGTTTTATCTTGGGAGGTAGGTGCTAGGTCCAGAGTTGTTTTCTCTAGCCTCTGATATTAGTGTGCCGGAGTGTGTTTGTGATGGCTGTATATACATTCTGGACTATAAATTTTCCAGAGTGATTGCCCCCCGACCACTGAAGCTGATCATCATAATCATTTAAGTGGATACCCGATTGAGCTGAAGTCGAGCAGAGGGTGTTCCAATGTGGATATATCTCTGCGTTGAGATCAAGTGCATTGCTGGATAGCCACCTATCAGGGGAGTAAACCGAACTGGAACGATCTCTATCTTGGTAGAGATACCAAATGTTTTTTGTGTGAAGATGTGCTATCAGTTGTGGAGGGAGTATGGTGGAATCGCCCATACCAAGAATGCGATCACGTCCAAGAGTAATGAAGTGGCCCGATATTGGCTGCCAACAAAGCCAACAGGTTATCCATTGTTTGGATTTGGTTAAGTTTCTCCAGAAGAGTGATGTCTCCCTGGAGGTAACTATGTCAGATAGAAGCCAGTTGGTAACTGTGTGTTGTGAGAGGTACTTGTCTTTCATAATAGAATGCCAAATGCCAGGTCTGGTCAACACACACCAAAGGGAGTTGGCTGCAAATGCTTGGCTGAAATGAAATAAATTCCGGATCCCCCATCCGCCCTTTTGTTTGGGTTTTGCCAAAGCTTCCCAATTGCAGAGGTGTTCTCGGGAGTGGTCTGAGAAACCCAACCAGAGGAAACTATAAGTCAATTGGCGGAGTTTTGTGAGTACCGTAGCAGGCAGGGATGATTTTAGGGGCTAAATTTCGCTCATGGGCTAATTTTCCATGGTTTTTCCAAAAAAGAGATTCGCTATTTTAAAAATGATTTGCCCAAATTTTATAGCATAAAATTATTTTACCTCAAAAATCGCCTAAATTTTATAAAAACTATATAAAATCCTTAGAAATTTGAATGTTTTTACAAAAATATCGCCAAACATTTATAGTTGGCATATGAAGGATTAGTAAGATTCTCCAAGGTTTCTACATTTTAAAAACAAATTTCATCCTTAAAATCATCCCTGGTAGCAGAAATGGTTGCAAGAGCCATCCAATACATTGGCTGTCCTTCCAGAACATCTTTGATGAGTGTAAACCGACCTCCAAGGGAAAGCCACCTCATGCACCAGTGACCAGTGTTTTTCTCAACTTTAGCGATGAGCCAGTTCCAGTCTGCTAGCTTATAGGAGTCTGCTTACCATCTAAGATTTGTTTTATAATATAAAATTTAAAATGTTTATAAAAAAACTTAAAAAAATAACATATGGTTTTAGAAAATGAAATAATGTAAATTTTTGTTATATATATGTGTGTGTGTGGGGAATAATGCAGATTTTTAAAGTGGAATGAAGTGATTTTATTTTAAATGATTTTCTATTTAATATTTTTTTTTTAATTTTTTTTTAAATGTTTTTATGATAACGAATGATGATGATTGTTAATATTAATTGAGACTATCTTTTCTTTATTAAATTTTAGGGGAAAATATAAAAAATTATTTGTATTACTTTAAAGTTTTATGAAAAAAATTGAGAAAAGTTGATTAAATTTTCATAATTTTGATGAATTAAAAGATTCAAAATGTATATATTATTACAAATATTTGGAAATTGAAATTTAATATGTATGTGCATAAAACATTATAATAGAAAATGTTTTTCATCCTCTACTTTCTTAGTATCACAAATCACAAAGATGACAAATTCTTTCATCCCACAACATTTTAGGAATTGTCGAATGCCTTGTTTCACTATGAATTTTAGTAATGTTGATTTTCTTCTTTACACTTATTATAATAAAAATATACTTTTGATCTTCTAAATTATGATTAATGATCTCTTTATTGTATATTAAATTTCTCTTATCCTGCAATTCTCTATTACATCACAATTGATAAACTATTTAAAAAAAATATTAGATTATTTTAAAATTTAAATAATCTTCATTTAAAAAAAGATTTTCTTTTATAAAAAGATTTTTTTTAGTTTAAAAAAATAGTGTTTTATAAAACAATAGAAAGAAAACAAAGGTAGTAGGTGCCATGTGGATCGTTATTGATATTGAAGGACATTCAAAGAATCAATTATACATAGGGAATTAAGATTGCTACAAATAATGAAGTAGAAGCCTTAGGTAGATATCAAATTATCCTACTCCTTATTGAGCATACTCATGGAACATCATACTCTTAAGAGACTCAACAATTATTAGCCAAGTTGTGTTTTGAAAAAATTATCTCTTTTATCTTATTATAGCTTACATCTATAGAAGAATGATCCTAATGCTAATATAATTTTATGGGGTCTCCTTCTTCCAAGTCAAGAGATATCTTTATTCCAATGCTAACACACTAACCAATAAAGGCACCCTTGAACTTTGAGGATGTACATCGAGTTTTGAGGTACCCCAATGTAGAGGCTTCGAGTCATCATATATCTCATAAACCAAACACTCATACCCAATCCTATCTCACAATCAACAAATATTCTTCTTTCTCTATGTAATTTCAGTAACGTTGTATCTATGTTTGGGTCTCTATCCCTTTGTTTTTCCTTAGCGTTGTGTTATCCCTAGGGCCATTTTGTCAATGTTTGCTTGATGACCTCTCTTTTGAATGGAGGGGTTTTGTTCTTATAGATTATGGGAAGCACATCCAATTGTCGTATATGGTATGCATATTTTCCAAATGTCATAGTTAGTATGCATGCTTTCCAAATGTCATCACTAGTGCGGATTATTTTCAAGTGTCATATCGATTGTGCATGTGTTCCAAAATGTCATATCACACTTTACAAGTGCATCTTCAAGTGCCACATTAGTACAACATGTGTTTCATTAGGATTAGGAGAAGTGTTAAGCGTCATATAACCCAAAGTTTCGCAATGTTATTTAAGTAAATGTTACGTGAAGATTTAAACAAGTTCCCTATTATTCATTAAGAATACAATAGGTATTCAGGGTCATCCCTATCCCAATCAATTCCTAGATTATAGGTTTATAGGTCAACTAAATTCGAAACTAGCATTTCTTCAAATGAAAAGACAAGGTAGTGATTGTTGGATCACACATAATTTTTTAAAAACACTCTCAACTATAAATCCTTTCATCCTTGCATTCATCCACATAATATTACTTATATAATTAAATAATTCTCATATATAATCATGTCAACATAACATCCAATAATACATATATATAATTCCACATACATTAATGCTAGTTAAATCAATATAAAACTATTTCAATATTATAAAGTACACAACAACACAATACATTCTTGTACACTAACAACATTGTCATGTATCATTTACACTACTTAAAAAAGATACTCAATAATAACAGCATAAACATTACACATATTATATTACATTATAAAATTGTACCTACACTTTATATTAACATAAACTAAAAACTATGTCTTTTAACATGCTAATTTTAAGAAATTAGGCATAACACTTGAGATACGGTATACATCACTTTAACTATAATTGTTTGTATTTAGTGAATGAAGATGTTGCATCTCGGAGTAGACTTAATGATCTTCCAACAGATCTGATATTGGTATAGAGAATTACTTAATTAACTATAATAATCTAAAAATATTAATTTATAAGAATTGTCCTTATGTGCTAAGATGAAGGAGTTTGTTGGTTGATTGAGTCACGGAACAGATACGTGTAATGGGACATTATGAGGTGTGGACTTTATGATAGTTTGGTTAATATTATGTAGAAATGTTTTTTTATATATTTATGTTTTAGATGATACCGTTGAATAAATTATTATATTGAAAAAGTGATGTTTTAGGTGAGACTATTAATAAATTATTATATTGGAAAAATGAAAAGAGGAATTTTACATGGATAGGTGATGATACAATAATCCTATAAATACAAATACATTGAAATATGTAATTTTTAGTTTTATTCTGTAAATTATAAATGATAATGTATCCATCATCAATTATTTATATGATGTGATTTATGTTATGGGAATCACGTTATATAGATTGAGATATAATAATTCTATGTTGTAAATATGTAAATATTCTTAATGCGGAGTTCAAGATCAAGGTTTAATTAATAAATGTATGAGTCTAAGTGATTGATTATTTTTACAATGTTATGGGTATATTTCTCATTATATGTTTATGGATATGTAAAAACATGTAAAAAGTAAAATTCATAATAATAATAATAATAATATCTATAAAAGAGGTTGTTTGAGAGAGCAACAAGTGGACTATGATTCCACGAGAGGGGAAAAGGAAAGGGGGTTGTTGGGTGATTTGATCCTTGCCATTCTCTTTTGAAAGTACTACCCTTTCTTGCACATGCTTTCTTACAAGTTCTCCCATCGATCTTTGGCTTGTGGGTATGAGCTTAGGACAAGTGTCATATATGTCATATTCTTGGGAAGAAGGAGGGGTCTCATGAAAGAAAATTTCTTTCATTGTTTTTTCCATGGATATTCTACCATCATGGGAATTAAGCACCCATTCATGGGCATGGAGAGGAGCACGCTTGGAATTTGACGACCTACAACCCGTATTTCGTTCTTGAACCCGTATTTGAAACGTAAATCTGAACTCCACACATCATTGTTGACTCACATCAAAACTTTGATCCTGTCAAATTGACATGTAAGTATGTGGAGTGCCCGTCAAAAATCTTAGTAGTTAAATAAGCTATAGGCTATATGGTAAAGGCCCTAGGCTATACGCATGGCTTCACCAAGGTTAGTGAATCATAATTGGTTGAAGTTTGAAGAAATAAATGAGTATGCATGGGTAGGTAGACATGGTGTGTCACTACAAGTTCGATGAAGTAATAAGTAAATGACAATAATTGTAACTTTTCCCACACTCCAACATATTTGGATATCAAATGAAGCAATAAATAAATGACAGTAATTGTAACTTTCCCCACACTCCAACATATTTGGATTTCAATTTTGGTTCAATGAGGCATCATCATATCCTATCCTACTCACCCTGGTAATCTCTTCTACATGGCACATCGGGCTGCTCTATTGGTATTCATGTCCCATATCGCCTGCCGGATGTCCAAGTCCCACAACATGTGAAAATGATATTAGAGGGAGGTGACGAGGCCAGGCATAGTTTCTCAGGATATGTTGTTTCATACAGTCATAGCTCAGGAATGATTGATCGATGGTAGAAAATGTGGGCTTAAAACACGCAGGGATATAACCTCTAAATTTTTTCTCTCCAAGCGGTAGCAGATCACCTCACCCATTGTACAGATGTTTGAGTGGTAGCGAGTCACACCCGGGAAGGAAAGGAAGGAACCCAGTGAATGGGCGTAGGAAGGGTTTACTTATGCTATGCTCAGATGGGTCTCCTCCTTTGCTCCATTAACTTCCAAGAGTTTTACTTACAGTTGGGTCTGCTCCAGTCTGGTCTAGTCACTTTCATGGTTAACGATAGGTAAGTTTGGAATTTGGAAATTTGAATTGAGTAAGTTAGAATCATGCATTGTATGGAATAGTCTTTTAGTTCCTCACAAATTTTGGAGATTTTTAGTTTCAAGTA
The DNA here is from genome assembly GCA_000966675.3 of Picea glauca. Lineage (NCBI taxonomy): Eukaryota > Viridiplantae > Streptophyta > Pinopsida > Pinales > Pinaceae > Picea > Picea glauca. The sequence goes on from JZKD02S0112379.1 coordinate 366,730, forward strand.
ATCAAATTCATTGTTATTTTTTATGGGTCGAGATCATTTTGTAAAATTTGATTGGTATTTTTTTGGATACAAATAAGTTCATAGCTTCAAAAAATGTAGTCTTGTTGCTTAAAGCTATGGTTCTAGCCAACTCAAGTTAGGGTTCTCAACTCGTTGCCTCCAGCTCCTCTGGCTCCCTTTGTTCACTATAACTAGCTCATCCCTTTTCCCATCCCTATCTATCAATATTTAACTCAAACTGATGCTTTGAAAATCTTCCCAAAATAGTGAAGTAACAAGTGTTCGACTCTGAATTTTATAAATATAAAAGATTTCAGACCAAAAAAACTGTAAGAATCATTGTATCATGATTAATGACAATGTGTGAGTCACTATGAACTCTCATGAGTTTGTTTTTGATAACTCACCTCCAAAAAACAACTATATCTTTGTTTTGATAGGGCCTAGGGGTGTTTAATTAAGGAATTACTTATTGCTTGGGAATGGGGAACACTCTCTTTTGCATAGAGAATAGGCAGGGAATAGACAAATATAATTGGAAGACAAATATAACTGGAAGCTGGCTAGGAGATTGAGTCTTCAATTGGATCCTTTTTAAAAAAAATTGACACTTATGAATCTGCATGAAACATAGAATGACAGGCATGAAAAAAAATGGTTGTCATCAAATTTTCACTTGACAGGTAGGTTAAATTTGAAATTCTGGTCCTGGAGAGGAGGCAAGCTTCCATATCATGGGGATGTTTTCTCCTTAGTTTTCATGGTTGTTATGGCTAGATATGGCAAGAATTTTCCCATGTGTTAGTGACTGGTAAGAGCCATAGAGGTTGGAGAATCTTGCTGCTAAAAATGTGGAAGAAAATGGCATCGTTAGAGAGAAATATCTTCTTTCCTAGAATTTCCACAATAGCTAAGGAAAACCTTCATAGATGTAACCATGTTATTTCTACTCATTAACTATTCGAGGCCAAATGTATTCTATCCTGGGTTGTTACCAAAAGGAAAATAATATATTGGGCTCTTTCTGCACACATTGAAGAGCACTTGAAGGAAAAGGTACTCTAAAGGACTATTGAGCAAAGGAGTGGGTCTTGCTTGTGTTGTGTGGGGTAGTGGAAGAGAGTGTCATGGTTGGTCTAATGGATAGATGAGGCCTAGAGTTCTCTATAATGAGTAGGTGGCTTGTCATGTGAGTAACAAATTGGGTTGAGTGATTTTAGAGACCTATAGGAGATTCCTTCACCCTGGTAGGATCATGGTTTGGTTTGGGGTGGATTCCATAGTTGGTTCCTATAGCTGGGTGGAAAAACACTCTTCAACAACCAATTTGGTGGACATGGTTTCACTGTAGATAAGTTTTCTTGGTTGTGTTTCTTGTGGAATGCTTTATGTCTTGTCATGCATTGATTTGAAAGGGTAATGACTGAATTTCATATATGTGTTGTTATTTCCATTGTCATCTTCTAATTGCATATGAATTTGGTAGTTCATTGTTTGTTAGACGTTTAATTAGATATCATAGATTGTTAAGAGGCTAAGTAATCTTGTGAGTAGCATTGGATGGCCAGGTAAAGGCATTTGGGGACACTATAGAGTGATCACAGAGACATCTAATGGTGTTTTTAGGTACCCCGTAACCTCAACAATGACATAGAGGATAGTGGGTATGTGACAAAGTAGTATCAAAGCTCATGTTATAGCATTGGGTTGTATCAAGAAAAAAGAGCTTCTTGTTTCAAAATTGGCATTGTATTTGATAGAAAATATGTGTGTTTAGATGAAAATAACAATTGAATGGCAACTATTTGACAAAAGTCCCAAAAAATATTGGGAAAATGTATGTTTGATTAATAGAATTAACTTCCTAGACAAATCCATCTCAATGTTCATGTAAATGGGCATATGTTACAAAGATTTTGGTTCAACACTTTCACTGTTCAAGAAGGAAATGTAGTTCAAAGGCCATGTGCTTGACAAAAGATCAATGAGAATAAGTTCAAGAAGAAGTGTTGAAGCTTCAGATTATGGAAATGGAAATAGTGACTCCAATTCTTAAATACGATCGATGTTAGAGTGTTTGGACAAGGTAATCAAGAATTGCAAAGTTAAGTTTCATGGTAAATTTGACCAATTGTGAAACTGATAAAAATGTCTGATTTTGTTAGACAATAGGAGTTCTAACTGCCATGTAATGAGTTCATAATTATAACTCGGGAGTAAATAGATGAGTTGGTATATCAATGATGTATAAATGTTGTAGAAGTTTTAAACAATATAAAACATGTACTTCTATTTTCAAAATATATATTTGAACCTTTTTAGGAGAAATTTTTTTTTCCAACGAGAAAATTTCTCGATTATATTAGATATTTAATGTGTTCTCAAGTCAGAGAATTACAAATCTTAGCTGAAGTGACAATTGTCATATGAATCTTTCGCCTTTAGTGGTCTCTTGGCTAGGAAATTGGGAAAGTTCATAAAAAAAGCAAGAGGACTGTTAAGAGTCTAAAAAATACACAAGAATAAGAAGAGGATAAACCCTGAGAAATTCTAGTGGACAAAAGTATTCTTCAAAGTTGAAACATAGTCTAGGAGTGGTCTTCAAATCTCAGATCATAAAAGACCGCTAAGATGAAAAGGAACAGACCTTAAAATAGAGTTAGAAAATGGGGAGGGTCCTCATGACCATCTAACCCGAGGTTGTATGTTATAATGCCCGTTTTTTTTCTGAAGAGATGCTTTTGATAGTTGATCTGTTGATTTGTTGTGTTCACGATAGATATGTTTGAAGCTAAGATTTTTGAAAGTGGGTAGAAGTAGTCTGATTATGTCCTTCCAAGCCAGAAGGGAGATGGCTTGTAGTTCACCCCTATTGTTGAACCACTCAATAATTATTCTGGAATCCATGAGAATCTGAAGAGCTTCAATATGTAGTCTGGAGGCCAAGTAGAGCGTGGCCCAGGCGCCCAATAATTTTGCCCTGGTATTGGTGCCCGGACCACAGTTAAAGGTCCATCTATAGGATGATTTTTTTTTGTGATTTTGATCAATCCTCCAACGTCGCTCTGAGTGCCATTTGAGATCACTGCTCCATCGAACTAACATGTTGGAGTGTCCTCTAAGTCAGGTATCCTTTTTGTAATATGCAAACTTGGATTTCTGGAGTGGATATCAATCCATTTTTTAAATAATCCAAGTGTTTTGTAAGCTACAGAACTTGTAGATGGAGTCCCATCTTCAAAAAAAAAATTATTTATGTCCAACCAAATAGACCAATAAACCAGGGATGACATCTGCTTTAATTTTTGTTCCCTATGGGTCCAATAGTCAAAACAATCAACAAGAGTAGGCTCGTCCCAAGTGGTTTTAAAATTTAGCACAATTACAATATTATCCCAAACTTGTCTGGAGAAGGGGCACTTGATGAATAGGTGGTCTGTTGTTTCTTCATCATTGTGGCAAAGATGGAAAATATTTGGCCCAGTCCAGGCCTTCCTTTGAATGATATCCCAAGTGTTCAATTTGTAGGAGATCATGAGCCAAGTGAAGGATTTTATCTTAGGAGGTAGGTGCTAGGTCCAGAGTTATTTTCTCCAGCCTCTTATATTAGTGTGCCAGAGTGTGTTTGTGATGGTTGTATATACATTCTGGACTGTAAGTTTTCCAGAGTGATTGCCCCCCGACCACTGAAGTTGATCATCAGAATCATTTAAGTGGATACCCAATTGAGCTGAAGGTGTTCCAATGTGGATCTAGCTCTGCGTTGAGATCAAGTGCATCACTGGATAACCACCTGCCAGGGGAGTAAACCAAACTGGAACGATCTCTATCTTGGTAGAGATACTGTAACACCATGTTTCCCCCAGTCTGTAAAAATAACTATATTGGCCAAGAACTATGGCAAACTCAAAGACGTGAATGTTTGATTTGACGAAACTTTTAATAAAAGGTCGATGAATGTAAATTATGTTATGAATATGTGTTGCATGGATGCTGGAAGGGGGATGTGCTAAAAGAGACCACGATGGCTAATGAGAGGTGGTGGAAGGGACCTGGAATGGTTGCGTAAACTTCCACCGAGCCAATACCGTATTGGTTTTTACTTGCTCAAAGATTAAAGCAAATCTCTGACCCTAGAATGAATTTCCCGTTAGATTGGTAGGTGGGGAGGCTCCTCAAGAGTTAATGAGGGGATGGGGGTGAACCACCCATCCGTAACAGCTCACAGATCTGACCACGAATGGGGAAATTCACGCCACATGCAATCTTGCAGAGAAAAGGCAAGAGAGGAAGTGTGGTAAGGGAGAGAAGACAGAACGCGCACGACGGGGATCGCAAGGAAGAACTGGAGAAACTCTAGAAACACAGGGAGTTATGAACAGAGGAGAAGGAGAGTAACCTTCGTCCTTGTCTTCTGTTGAGCTGGAAGTAGAAAATTGAACCTCAAGCATCATGGTCTAGCTCGGGGCTGGCTAGTGGTAAATTCATTTGGAGTCATTAAGCCTACGGTTGGGTGGAAATGAGCACCCCTCTATGCAGTCGCGTCACACCTAGTGTTTTCTAATAAGTGTTTATATCTTGTATCTTGAATTGAATATCCTGGAACACATGCTCATGTTTGTACACTCATAAATGGTTTATGTATAGAAGTGTTTGCCTGGTGTTTTGATCGGAAATAGTGGATGGATGCTTATACTTATATGACCATAATCGGTTTATATATAGAATGAACAAGTCCAGATTATGAGTCCGTTCCCTAAAGATTTGTCCCATTTACTTGACTCATGCTATTCCCTGGTTTGATTCTCCCCGAAGGCTCCTCCTTCCGGGAAGTTCTCTCGCATTCCAGGGCCGGAGTGAGTTCCTTGACAAGACTATCGTTTTAGTAAACCCATGAGTTTACTTCACCCCCATCACAGAAGTTCATAGTTTGACGATTTAGGAAAGATTTTCAGTCTGGTCACCAAGCCTAAGGATAATTACCCAAGAACTCACTGAAGGATCATGTGATCTAAGTCTAGAAACCTTATACAAGAGAGAGTGGTTCTCTAAGGTTTTGGGGCTTTGGTGTTTCGACACCTAGGAAACCCAAGGGCAAGTTCCCTTGTATTCGCCAGTCGCGAAATCCCAATATGCAAAACCCCGAAATGGTTTAACGTGAATATATTTTGGTGTTTCGGCGTTTCGGCACTCGGGAAACCTAAGGGAAAGTTCCCTTGTATTCACCAGTTGTGAAATCCCGATATGCGAAACCCTGAAATGGTTTAATGTGAATAGGTTTTGGTGTTTCAGCATTTCAACACCCGACAAACCAAAGGGTATGTACCCTTGTCTTCGCATGTTGCTAAATCCCAGTATGCGATATCTCGAATCGGTGAAGTGTGAATGGGTTTCGACATTTCGGCACCTGGGAAACCAAAGGGTATGAACCCTTGTCTTCGCATGTTGCGAAATTCCAATATGCGAAACCACGATGCGCTTTGTGAATGAGCCCTAGGTCACTGGACAAGGTCTTGTGGTAGGAAGGAGGAGTCTCGAAAGAATCTGGACTGCCCATTATAGGGATGCGTGGCGAAGATCTAAAGCCACCAGGGTTTTGGACATTAGAGAAATAGGAATGAAGACCCCACCTAAATTCTGAAAGGTAAAATGTCGGGATTTAATCCGGGTCGTTGATCAAGTTGATGATCTGGACCGCAGATCCGGATGACACCGGGCTTTCAAGTTCTGGGGATTCGAAAGGAAAGGAGGAACACTTGCATCACGATTCTCAGAATCTCGAAACCTCGTAAGAATTTATAGGATTAGCACAAGGTCATGGGATCAGTCATATGACAAGCGACCCAAGGGAGGAGCTAAGGATCTGTTAGACCCTTTTGGATTTCGACATTTCGAAAGACAAAGAATAGGGGAACGGTTGCATCACGATTCCCCGAATCGCGAAAGCCGGAAGCACCCTTTTGGTAAGGCATGTGGTCATAGCCAACGATCACATGGGGGAGGTTAAGGGTAGGAAGGGTTTGCGTGAGGCCCCATAGAAATTCGGGGATTCTGATCCTCGAAGAAAAGAAAAAAAGAAAAAGAAAATCTTAGTTGTTGTAGTGGGTGTGTTACAAATTGGTATCAGAGCATGGTTACAACACTTGGCTTGCTTGGGCTCATGAACGAGTTGCGCATAAACTCCATTGAAGTAATCTTAAAAGGAGTAACCCTCTACCTTAATCCCCTTTATCAAAAGCCGAAGTTAAGAAAATTTCCTATTGTGTGTATGCATGTGAAAAATATGAATTATGTGTTGATTATGAATCAATATAACATTGACTAACAATAAGTGTTTTTTTCTTGCACAACAAGCGGACGATCAACCGCGGGAAACTGCAGACGCATAGAATGGTGACGCACCACGAAGTGGGGGATGGCTCCCACAATAGAGATGAAGAGTCTGACGAAAGGAGAGCAGTAGAGAACCCTCTATATTTAGTTGAGACTGTGAGAAGCCTCATGGTCGAACTACAGAGCTGCAAGGCCTACAACGAGAGGTTGATAAAAGAGCAAGAGAAGCAAACAAAAATTAATGTAGTCTTGTTGTAGAGTTTATCCGACATACAAAGAAAATTGCAGCATGGACCTGACATCAGTCACGCAGACCGACGACAGACAAATAAAAGTCGAAGTCCACCTGAGATACATAAACGTGGTCTTTTGAGAGGCCACACTGGGAAGAGGACCTCGAGAAAGGTTCACCCCAGAGATAAGGGACACGCGTCGGATGATTCCTCTGGAAAGGAAACTAGCGACTCAGAGGGATCTTTGAATAGCAGAACTAGTTCGTATTCCCGAATAAAGCGGAAGAAGCAAGATCATTCCAAAAATCATAATCTCAAAGAATTCAATAAGGCCAAACCACCCTCTTTCAATGCTGAAATAAAGAAGGGAGAGGAAGCAGAGGCCTGGCTGCTTGGACTAAAGAAGTATTTCAGAGTCCATGACTTCTTGTAAAATTTGAAGGCCCGAGTATCCACTTTCAACCAGAATGGGAAGGCTTCCATTTGGAGGGAAGACCTTAAGAACGTAAAAGGGATTCACCAAGAAGACCTATCTTGGGAACGATTTGAGAAATACTTCAGGAAGAAGTATCTGTCAGAAAAGTATTTCGATGAAAAGACTAAAGAATTATATAAACTCAAGCTGGGGCAATGCACTATAGAGGAATATGTCAGTAGATTCCTCGACTTGATGAGGTACGTACCCTATATAAAAGCAGAAAAGGCAAAGGTGCAACGATTCATCAGTGGACTACCTAAGGACTATTAGAACAGGATTGAGTTTGACGAGCCAAAGACCCTAGAAGATATTATCCGAAAGGCAAGATATTGTTCTAAACATCTTGGGCATCAGACAGAACCTCGTGAAGGTTGGAAGCAGAAGAATAGTTTGGGATTCTAGAAAAAGGGGTTTAAATCCCCAAGATTTAAAAACTATAAAAAGGACTCAAGGATGAGCCTCCCAACCTGAAGTGTACACGAGTAGAATTTCCCCTCCCAGAGCAGAAATAAACCTTTTGGATCTACCCCAGGAAAGATTGATAACTCAAAGAAAGAACCCTTGAAATGTTGGGGTTGTGGAGAAGAGAATCTACTGAGGGACTGCCCGTACTGGCAACAAAACAGTCGGAGAATTTACAACGTTCAAGAAGCTACCACCATCAATGATGTGGCCAGGAGTGTGTCGTAAATCCGTGCAGCCTTGGATAATAAACAAGATGACCACCAAGCTTCAGTGGTGGAGATGGAAGGTATGATCACCAACCATCTAGTGTCTATTCTAATTGACCCTGGTTCAAATTTGATTTATATAGCTCCTAAGGCTATTGATAAGTGTAAATTACAGCCACATAAACATGCCAAGCCATGGTTGGTACAATTATCCACTGGCACCAAAAGAAAGGTAGAGGAGGTCATACCGGCTTGCCAATTCACTATGGGTGAATTCCCCAACCAAGCAACCCTTAACGTATTACTTCTAGGATCGTATGACCTATTGATTGGTATGGACTGGCTAGCCACATATAAAGCCAGACTGGACTGTTACCATAAAACCTTAGAATGTGTAAGTGAAGAAGGAAGAAGGATAACCCTTCAAGGGATCCAAAAACCTGTCTCGGTGAGACGAATATCA
>JZKD02S0112379.1:374914-405295 GCA_000966675.3 Picea glauca
AAATGAGAAAGTATTGTAGAAAGGGATGTCCACTATATGCGATACAGGTGTTGAAATCAATTGAAGATGACAAACCAAGCCTCGAAGACCACCCCACACTAAGAGAATATAGAGATGTATTTCCAGAAGAGGTATCAGGTTTACCTCCGAGAAGAGACATTGACTTCTTGATAGAACTTGCACTGGGAGCGGTGCCAGTGTCTAGGACACCCTACAGGATGAGCACACCCGAGCTAGTTGAGCTTAAATTACAGCTAAAAGAAATGATGGACAGAGGCTATATCTGGCCCAGTGTGTCTCCATGGGGAGCACCAACCCTATTTGTGAAAAAGAAAGATGGTACCCTCTGACTGTGCATAGATTATAGACAACTCAATAAGGTAACCATAAATAACAAGTACCCCTTGCCCAAAATCGATGATCTGTTCGATCAATTGGGAGGCACTTCCATCTTCTCAAATATTGACTTGAGATCTGGATACCATCAAGTTCGAATAAAGGGTGAAGACATCCACAAAACTGCCTTAAGGAAGAGATATGGTCACTATGAGTTTGTGGTAGTACCATTTGGATTGACCAATGCCCCTGCCACTTTTATGTGCTTGATGAACAATGTGCTCAGCAAATTCCTAGACAAATTTGTACTGGTTTTTATTGATGATATATTAGTTTACTCCAAGAATAGAGAGGAACATGAGGAACATCTTAGACTTGTGCTTCAAGTGCTAAGAGAACATCAACTCTATGCCAAATTTAGCAAGTGCAACTTTTTCCAGAAGCAAATACATTACTTGGGCTATGTCATATCTGAAGAGGGGGTAGCAGTAGATCCTGACAAGATTAGGTCTATCATGGCATGGCCTACCCCAAAGGACATTTCGGATATCAGATCCTTTATGGGCTTAGCAGGATACTATAGGAGATTTATAAAAGGATTCTCCAAGATTGGTTGTCCAATCACTGCCCTCCAGAAGAAGGGAGCTAAATTCACATGGACACAAGAATGTGAAGAAAGATTTCAATCCCTAAAACATCTACTAACCCATGCACCCGTCTTGAAGATCACCGATCCCGAAGCGGACTTCCTCGTGTGCATAGATGCCTGCAAGGAAGGGCTCAGAGGAGTCCTTATGCAGGGAGGAAGTGTAGTCTGCTATGAATCCTGAAATTTGAATGAGAACAAAGATAACTATGTGACCCATGATATAGAAATGGCCTCCATAGTGCATGCCTTAAAAATGTGGAGACATTACTTCCTGGCAGAAGTATGAAAACAATTCACCTAGTAGCGGTGAGCACCTGCGAGAGGAATGTCAAAGAAAGAGTCAAGAATGCACAAGAAACATACACATTCTTCCAAACCGTGACCTCATACCTGGAGCAAGAACCCACAGGGATAAAGTATGAAGGCTACCAGATGATAGATGGAGGTCTGCTAACTTACAGAAACAAATTGTATATTCCAGATTGTGACGACTTGAATAGGTTCATAATGGATGAACTACATAAAAGACCATATACTAGTCACCTAGGACATCAGAAGATGATCACGGCCACTAGGAAACAATTTTATTGGCCTGGGTTAAAGAAGGACATAGCTAACTATTTAGCTAGGTGCCTAGAATGCCAACAGGTTAAAGCAGAACACCAACACCCAACAGGATTATTACAACCTCTACCAATCCCGGAATGGAAATGGGAAACCATTTCCATGGATTTCATCACCGGATTACCAACCTCGACCAGGCAGAATGACACCATCATGGTGGTGGTGGATAAATTGAGCAAGTCGACCCATTTTATCCCCATCAAATCAAATTACAAGGCAATAGATAACGCCAACATATTCATGAAGGAGATATTCAGACTACATGGTATGCCTAAAAAGATCGTGTCCAACAGAGACACGAAATTTACTTCCAACTTTTGGAAATCCTTGATGGCTGGTCTAGAGACCAAATTATTGTTTAGCACAGCCTATCATCCTCAAACCGATGGACAAACAGAAAGAGTGAACCAAATATTAGAATACATGCTAAGAATGCATGTAATGCATCAACCTAAAAAGTGGGAAGATTACCTTCCACTGGTGGAATTCTCCTACAATAACAGCTACCACGAATCCCTGAAGATGAGTCTTTTCGAAGTCCTCTATGGTAGACTGTGCACCACTCTAGAACCTGAATGCATACTGGACAAAAAGGAAGCACCACTCAGGAACCAAACCATTGCACAAGTCAAGGTGCAGTGGGAACATTTTGGCCCAGATGAGGTTACCCGAGAAATGGAAGATGCCATGAAACAGGCATATTTGATTTTGTTTACTTCTATACATACACGTCATAATTATAGATAGAACATCGAGGACGATGTTCCTTTAAGGGGGAGGGAATTGTAACACCCTATTTCCCCCAGTCTGTAAAAATAACTATATTGGCCAAGAACTATGGCAAACTCAAAGACGTGAATGTTTGATTTGACAAACCTTTTTATAAAAGGTCGATCAATGTAAATTATGTTATGAATATGTGTTGCATGGCTACTGGGAGGGGGATGTGCCAAAAGAGACCATGATGGCTAATGAGAGGTGGTGGAAGGGACCTAGAATGGTTGCCTTAACTTCCACCGAGCCAGTATCGTACTGGATTTTACTTGCTCAAAGATCAAAGAAACTCTCTGACCCTGGAACAGATTTCCCGTCAGATTGGTAGGTGGGGAGGCTCCTCAAGAGTTAATGAGGGGCTGGGGGTGAACCGTCCATCCGTAACATCTCACAAACCTGACCATGGACGGGGAAATTCGTGGCACATGCAATCTTACAGAGAAAAGGCAAGAGAGGAAGTGTGGTAATGGAGAGAAGACAAAACACGCGCTACGGGGATCGTGGTGAAGAACTGGAGAAACTATGAAAACACAAGGAGTTCTTAACAGAGGAGAAGGAGAGTAACCTTCGTCCTTGTCTTTCGTTGAGCTGGAAGTAGAAAATTGAACCTTAAGCATCGTGGTCTAGCTCGGGGGTGGCTAGTGGTAAATCCGTTTGGAGTCATTGAGCGTATGGTTGGGTGGAAACGAGAACCCCTCTCAACAGTCACGTCACACCTGGTGTTTTCTAATAAGTGTTTATATCTTGTATCTTGAATTGAATATCCTGGAACACATGCTCATGTTTGTACACTCATAAATGGTTTCTTTATAGAAGTGTTTGCATGGTGTTTTGATCGGAAATAGTGGATGCATGCTTATACTTATATGACCATAATCGGTTTATATATAGAATGAACAAGTCCAGATTACGAGTTCGTTCCCTAGAGATTTGTCCCATTTACTTGACTCACGCTATTCCCTGGTTTGATTCTCCCCGAAGGCACCTCCTTCCGGGAAGTTCCCTTGCATTCTAGAGCCAGAGTGAGTTCCTTGAAAAGACTACCGCTTTAGTAAACCCAAGAGTTTACTTCACCCCTGTCACAAAAGTTCATAGTTCGGTGATTTAGGAAAGCTTTTTAGTCTGGTCACCAAACCTAAGGATAATTACCCAAGAACCCGCTGAAGGATCATGTGATCTGATTATGGAAACCTTGTACAAGAGAGAGTGGTTCTCTCAGGTTTTGGTGTTTCGGCGTTTTGGCACACGGGAAACCCAAGGGCAAGTTCCCTTGTATTCGCCAGTCACGAAATCCCGATATGCGAAAACCCGAAATGGTTTAACATGAATAGGTTTTGGTGTTTCAGCGTTTCGGCACCCGAGAAACCCAAGGGCAAGTTCCCTTGTATTCGTAAGTCGCGAAATCTCGATATGCGAAACCCCGAAATGGTTTAACATGAATAGGTTTTGGTGTTTCGGATTTTCGACACTCGGGAAACCCAAGGGAAAGTTCCCTTGTATTCGCTAGTCGAGAAATATTAATATGTGATACCCCGAAATGGTTTAACGTGAATAGTTTTTGGTGTTTCGACGTTTTGGCACCTAGGAAACCCAAGGGCAAGTTCCCTTGTATTCGCCAGTCGCGAAATCCCGATATGCGAAACCCCGAAATGGTTTAACGTGAATAGGTTTTGGTGTTTCGGCACATGGGAAACCCAAGGGCAAGTTCCTTTGTATTCGCCAGTCGCGAAATCCTGATATGTGAAACCCAAAATGGTTTAATGTGAATAGGTTTTGGTTTTTCGGCGTTTCGGCACCCGGGAAACTAAAGGGTATGAACCCTTGTCTTCGCATGCTGCAAAATCTAGATATGCGAAATCCCGGTATACGATATCCCGAATCGGTGAAGTGTGAGTGGGTTTCGACGTTTCGGCACTTGGGAAACCAAAGGGTATGAACCCTTGTCTTCGCATGTTGTAAAATCCCAGTACGCTAAACCACGATGCACTCTGTGAATGAGCCGTAGGTCACTGGACAGGGCCTTGTGGTAGGAAGGAGGAGTCCCGAAAGAATCTGGACCGCCCATTTTAGGGACGCGTGGCGAAGATCTAAAGCCACCAGGGTTCTGGAAATTAGATAAATACGAATGAAGACCCCACCTAAATTCTGAAAGGTAGAATGGTGGGATTTAATACAGGTCGTTGATCAAGTCGATGATCTGGACCGCAGATTTGGATGACACCGGACTTTCGAGTTCTGGGGATTCGAAAGGGAAAGGAGGAACGATTGCATCGCAATTATTTGAATCTTGAAACCCCGAAAGCGTTTAGAGGATTAGCACCAGGTAATGGGATCGATCATATGAAAAGCGACCCAAGGGAGGAGCTAAGGATCTGTTAGACCCTTTTGGATTTTGACATTTCGAAAGACAGAGAACAGGGGAACGCTTGCATCATGATTCCCCGAATCGCGAAAGATGGAAGTACCCCTTTCGTAAGGCATGTGGTCATAGCCAACGATACATGGGCGAGGTTAAGGGTAGGAAGGGTCTGCGCCAGGCCCCATAGAAATTTGGGGATTCTTATCCTCGAAGAAAAGACAAAAAGAAAAAGAAAACCTTAGTTGTTGTAGTGGGTGTGTTACAAATTGGTATTAGAGCATGGTTACAACACTTGGCCTCCTTGGGCTCATGAATGAGTTGCGCAGAAACTCCATTGAAGTACTCTTAAAAGGAGTAACCCTCTACCTTAACCCCCTTTATCAAAATCCAAAGTTAAGAATGAAAATTTCCTATTGTGTGTATGCATGTGAAAAATATGAATTATGCGCTGATTATGAATCAATATAACGTTGACTAACAACAAGTGTTTTTTTCTTGCACAACAAGCATACGATCAACCGTGGGAAACTGCAGACGCATAGAATGGTGACGCACCACGAAATGGGGGATGGCTCCCACAATAGAGATGAAGAGTCTGACGAAAGGAGAGCAGTAGAGACCCCTCTGAATCTAGTTGAGACTGTGAGAAGCCTCATGGTAGAACTACAGAGATGCAAGGCCAACAACGAGAGGTTGTTAAAAGAGCAAGAGAAGCAAACATAAATTAATGCAGTCTTGCTGCAGAGTTTATCCGACATACAAAGACAATTGCAGCATGGACCTGACATCAGTCATGCAGATCGATGACAGACAAATACAAGTCGAAGTCCACCTGAGATATAGAAACATGGTCTTTTGAGTGGCCACTCTGGGAAGAGCACCTCGAGAAAGGTTCACCCTAGAGATAAGGGACAAGCATCGAATGATTCCTCTAGAAAGGAAACTAGTGACTCGAAGGGATCTTCGAGTAGCAGAACTAGTTCTTATTCCCAAAGAAAGCGGAAGAAGTGATATCATTCAAAAAATCATAATATCGAAGAATTCAAGAAGGCAAACCACCCTCTTTCGATGCTCAAATAAAGAAGGGAGAGGAAGCGGAGGCCTAGCTGCTTGTACTAAAGAAGTATTTCAGAGACCATGACTTCTCGGAAAATTTGAAGGCCCGAGTAGCCACTTTCAACTTGAATGGGAAGGCTTCCATTTGGTGGGAAGACCTTAAGAACGTAAAAGGGATTCACGAAGAAGACCTATCTTGGGAACAGTTTGAGAAATACTTCAAGAAGAAGTATCTGTCGAAAAAGTATTTCGAGGAAAAGACTAAAGAATTCTATGAACTCAAGCTGGGGCAATGCACCATAGAGGAATATGTCAGCAGATTCCTCGAATTGTTGAGGTACATACCCTATATAAAAGCACAAAAGGCAAAGGTGCAACTATTCATCAGTGGACTACCTAAGGACTATTAGAACAGGATTGAGTTTGACGAGCCAAATACCTTAGAAGATATTATCTGAAAGGCAAGATATTGTTATGAACAGCTTGGGTATCGGATAGAACCTCGTGAAGGGTGGAAGCAGAAGAATAGTTCGGGATTCCAGAAAAAGAGGTTTAAATCCCCAAGATTTAAAAACTATAAAAAGGACTCAAGGATGATCCTCCCAACCCGAAGTGTACACCAACAAAATTTCCCCTCCCAGAGCCGAAATAAACTTTTTGGATCTACCCCAGGAAAGATTGATAACACAAAGAAAGAACCCTTGAAATGTTGGGGTTGTGGAGAAGAGAATCTACTGAGGGACTGCTCGCAACGACAACATAACAGTCGGATAATTTACAATGTTCAAGAAGCTACCACCATCAATGATGTGGCCAGGAGTGTGCCGCAAATCTATGCAGCCTTGGATAATAAACAAGCTGACCAACAAGCTTCAGTGGTAGAGATGGAAGGTATGATCACCAACCATCTAGTGTCTATTCTAATTGACCTTGGTTCAAATTTGAGTTATATAGCTCCTAAGGATGTTGATCAGTGTAAATTACAACCACATAAACACGCCAAGCCATGGTTGGTACAATTAGCCACTGGCACCAAAAGAAAGGTAGCGGAGGTCATACCAGCTTGCCAATTCACTATGGGTGAATTCCCCACCCAAGCAACCGTTAATGTATTACCCCTAGGAGCGTATGACTTGTTGATTGGTATGGACTGGCTAGCCACATATAAAGCCAGAATGGACTATTACCATAAAACCTTAGGATGTGTAAGTGAAGAAGGAAGAAGGATAACCCTTCAAGGGATCCAAAAACCTATCTCGGTGAGACGAATATCAGCCCTTCAAATGAGAAAGTATTGTGGAAAGGGATGTCCACTATATGCGATACCATTGCACAAGTCAAGGTGCAGTGGAAACATTTTGGCCCAAATGAGGCTACTTGGGAAATGGAAGATGTTATGAAACATGCATATCCGATTCTGTTTACTTCTATACATACATGTCATAATGATAGATAGAACATCGAGGACGATGTTCCTTTAAGGGGGAGGGAATTGTAACACCCTGCTTCCCCTAGTCTGTAAAAATGACTATATTGGCCAAGAACTATGGCAAACTCAAAGACGTGAATGTTTGATTTGACAGGCCCTTTTATAAAAGGTCGATGAATGTAAATTATGTTATGAATATGTGTTGCATGGTTGCTGGGTGGGGGATGTGCCAAAAGAGACCACTATGGCTAATGAGAGGGACCTGGAATGGTTGCATTAACTTCCACCGAGCCAATACCGTACTGGTTTTCACTTGCTCAAGGATCAAAGAAACTCTCTGACCATGGAATGGATTTCCCATTAGATTGGTAAGTGGGGAGGCTCCTCAAGAGTTTATATCTTGTATCTTGAATTGAATATCCTGGAACGCATGCTCATGTTTGTACACTCATAAATGGTTTCTTTATAGAAGTTTTTGCCTGGTGTTTTGATCAGAAATAGTGGATGCATGCTTATGCTTATATGACCATAATCGGTTTATATATAGAATGAACAAGTCCAGATTACGAGTCCGTTCCCTAGAGATTTGTCCCATTTACTTGACTCACGCTATGCCCTGGTTTGATTCTCCCCGAAGGCACGTCCTTCCAGGAAGTTCCCTCGCATTCCAGAGCCGGAGTGAGTTCCTTGAAAAGACTATCGTTTTAGTAAACCCACGAGTTTACTTCACCCCTGTCACAGAAGTTCATAGTTCAACGATTTAGGAAAGATTTTCAGTTTGGTCACCAAACCTAAGGATAATTACCCAAGAACCTGCTGAAGGATCATGTGATCTGAGTCTGGAAACCTTGTACAAGAGAGAGTGGTTCTCTCAGGTTTTGGTGTTTCGACGTTTTGGAACCCGTGAAACCCAAGGGCAAGTTCCCTTGTATTCGCCAGTCACGAAATCCCAATATGCGAAACCCCAAAATGGTTTAATGTTTATAGGTTTTGGTGTTTCAGAGTTTCGACACCCTGGAAACCCAAGGGCATGTTCCCTTGTATTCGCCAGTCGCGAAATCCCGATATGCGAAACCCCGAAATGGTTAACGTGAATAGGTTTTTGTGTTTCGGAGTTTCAGCACCCGGGAAACCCAAGGGAAAGTTCCCTTGTATTCGCCAGTCATGAAATCCCGATATGTGAAACCCCAAAATGGTTTAACGTGAATAGGTTTTGGTGTTTTGGTGTTTTGGCACGCGAGAAACCCAAGGGCAAGTTCCCTTGTATTCGCTAGTCGCGAAATCCCAATATGCGAAACCCCGAAATGGTTTAACGTGAATAGGTTTTGGTTTTTCGACGTTTTTGCACCCGGGAAATCCAAGTGCAAGTTCCCTTGTATTCGCCAATCGTGAAATCCCGATATGCAAAACCCCGAAACGGTATAACGTGAATAGGTTTTGGTGTTTCAGCGTTTCGGCACCCAGGAAACCAAAGGGTATGAACCCTTGTCTTCACATGTTGTGAAATCCTGACATGCAACATCTCGGTATGCGATATCCCGAATCGGTGAAGTGTGAATGGTTTTCGGTGTTTCGGCACCCGGGAAACCAAAGGGTATGAACCCTTGTCTTCTCATGTTGGGAAATCCTGGTACGCGAAACCACGATGCGCTCTGTGAGTGAGCCCTAGGTCACTGGACAGGGTCTTGTGGTAGGAAGGAGGAGTCCCGAAAGAATCTGGACCGCCCATTGTAGGGATGCATGGCGAAGATCTAAAGCCACTAGGGTTCTGGACATTAGAGAAATAGGAATGAAAACCCCACCTAAATTCTGAAAGGTAGAATGCCAAGATTTAATCCAGGCCATTGATCAAGTCGATGATCTGGACCGCATATCCGGATGACACCAGGCTTTAGAGTTCTGGGGATTCGAAAGGGAAAGGAGGAATGCTTTTTCGCGATTCTCTGAATCTCGAAACCCCGAAAGCATTTAGAGGATTAGCACTAGGTTATGGGATCGGTCGTATGACAAGCGACCCAAGGGAGGAGCTAAGGATCTGTTAGACCCTTTTGGATTTCAAAATTTCGAAAGATAGAGAACAGGGGAACGCTTGCATCACGATTCCCCTAATCGCGAAATCTGAAAGCACCCTTTTGGTAAGGCATGTGGTCATAGACAACGATCACATGGGGGAGGTTAAGGGTAGGAAGGGTCTGTGCGAGGCCCCATAGAAATTCGGGGATTCTGATCCTTGAATAATAGACAAAAAGAAAAAGAAAATATTAGTTGTCGTAGTGGGAGTGTTACAAATTGGTATCAGAGCATGGTTACAACATTTGGCCTGCTTGGGCTCATGAATGAGTTGTGGAGAAAATACATTGAAGTAATCTTAAAAGGAGTAACCCTCTACCTTAACCCCCTTTATCAAAAGCCGAAGTTAAGACTGAAAATTTATTATTGTGTGTATGGATGTGAAAAATATGAATTATGCGTTGATTATGAATCAATATAATGTTGACTAACAACAAGTGTTTTTTTCTTGCGCAACAAGCAGGCGATCAACTGTGGGAAACTGCAGACGCATAGAATGGTGACGCACCACAAAGTGGCGGATGGCTCCCACAATAGAGATGAAGAGTCTGACGAAAGGAGAGTGGTAGAGACCCTTCCAAATCTAGTTGATACTGTGAGAAGCCTCATGGTCGAACTACAGAGCTGCAAGGCCGACAACGAGAGGTTGATAAAAGAAAAAGAGAAGCAAACATAAATTAATGTAGTCTTGCTGCAGAGTTTATCAACCATATAAAGACAATTGCAGCGTGGACCTGACATCAGTCACGCGGACTGACGACAGACAAAGAAAAGTCGAAGTCCACCTGAGATACAAAAACGTGGTCTTTTGAGTGGTCACACTGGGAAGAGCACCTCGAGAAAGGTTCACCCCAGAGATAAGGGACAAGCGTCGGACGATTCCTCTGGAAAGGAAGCTAGCGACTGGGAGGGATATTCAAGTAGCAAAACTAGTTCTTATTCCTGAAGAAAGCCGAAGAAGAGAGATCATTCCAAAAATCATAATCTCAAAGAATTCAAGAAGGCCAAACCACCCTCTTTCGATGGTGAAATAAAGAAGGGAGAGGAAGCGGAGGCATGGCTTGGACTAAAGAAGTATTTCAGAGTCCATGACTTCTCAGAAAATTTGAAGGCCCGAGTAGCCACTTTCAACCTGAATGGGAAGAATTCCATTTGGTGGGAAGACCTTAAGAACGTAAAAGGAATTCACAAAGAAGATTTATCTTGGGACCGGTTTGAGAAATACTTCAGGAAGAAGTATCTGTCAAAAAAGTATTTCGACGAAAAGACTAAAGAATTCTATGAACTCAAGTTGGGGCAACGCACCATAGAGTAATATGTTAGTAGATTCCTCGAATTGTTGAGGTACGTACACTATATAAAAGTAGAAAAGGCTAAGGTACAATGATTCATCAGTGGACTACCTAAGGACTATTAGAACAGGATTGAGTTTGACGAGCCAAAGACCCTAGAAGTTATTATCCGAAAGGAAAGATATTGTTATGAACAGCTTGGGCATCAGACAAAACGTCGTGAAGGTTGGAAGCAGAAGAATAGTTCGGGATTCCAGAAAAAAGGGTTTAAATCCCCAATATTTAAAAACTATAAAAAGGACTCAACGATGAGCCTCTCAACCCGAAGTGTACACCAGCAGAATTTCCCCTCCTAGAGTGGAAATAAACCTTTTGGATCTACCCCAAGAAAGATTGATAACCCAAAGAAAGAACCCTTAAAATGTTGGGGTTGTGGAGAAGAGAATCTACTGAGGGACTGCCCGCACTGACAACATAATAGTTGGATAAATTACAACGTTCAAGAATCCACCACCATCAATGATGTGGCCAGGAGTGTGCCGCAAATCTATGCAGACTTGGATAATAAACAAGCTGACCACCAAGCTTTAGTGGTGGAGATGGAAGGTATGACCACCAACCATCTAGTGTCTATTCTAATTGACCCTGGTTCAAATTTGAGTTATACAGCTCCTAAGGCTATTGATAAGTGTAAACTACAACCACATAAACACACCAAGCCATAGTTGGTACAATTAGCCACTGGCACCAAAAGAAAGGTAGGGGAGGATATACCAGCTTGCAAATTCACTATGGGTGAATTCCCCACCCAAGCAACCCTTAACGTATTACCCCTAGGATCGTATGACCTATTGATTGGTATGGACTGGCTAGCCACATATAAAGCCAGACTGGATTGTTACCATAAAACCTTAGAATGTGTAAGTGAAGAAGGAAGAAGGATAACCCTTCAAGGGATCCAAAAACTTGTCTCGGTGAGTAGAATATCAGCCCTTCAAATGAGAAAGTATTGTAGAAAGGGATGTCCACTATATGCGATACAGGTGTTGAAATCAATTGAAGATGACAAACCAAGCCTCGAAGACCACCCCACACTAAGAGAATATAGAGATGTATTTCCGGAAGAGGTACTGGGTTTACCTCTGAGAAGGGACATTGACTTCTCCATAGAACTTGCACCAGCAGTGGTGCCAGTGTCTAGGACACCCTACAGGATGAGCACACCCGAGCTAGTTGAGCTTAAATTACAGCTAAAAGAAATGATGGACATAGGTTATATCCAGACAGCGTGTCTCCATGGGGAGCAACAGTCATGTTTGTGAAAAAGAAAGACGGTACCCTCCAACTGTGCATATATTATAGACAACTCAATAAGGTAACCATAAAGCACAAGTACCCCTTACCCAGGATCGATGATCTGTTTGATCAATTGGGAGGCGCTTCTATCTTCTCAAAGATTGACTTGAGATCTGGATACCATCAAGTCCGAATCAAGGGTGAAGACATAGACAAAACTTCCTTTAGGATGAGATATGGTCACTATGAGTTTGTGGTAGTACCATTTGGATTGACCAATTCCGCTGTAACTTTTATGTGCTTGATGAACAATATGCTCAGCAAATTCCTAGACAAATTTGTACTGGTTTTTATTGACGATATATTAATTTACTCCAAGAATAGAGAGGAACATGAGGAACATCTTAGACTTGTGCTTCAAGTGCTAAGAGAACATCAGCTCTATGCGAAATTTAGCAAGTGCGACTTTTTCCAGAAGCAAATACATTACTTGGGCCATGTCATATCTGAAGAGGGAGTAGCAGTAGATCCTGGCAAGATTAGGTCTATCGTGGAATGGCCTACCCCAAAGGACATTTCGGATATCAAATCCTTTATGGGCTTAGAAGGATACTATAGGAGATTTATAAAAGGATTCTCCAAGATTGGTTGTCCAATCACTGCCCTCCAGAAAAAGGGAGCTAAATTCACGTGGACACAAAAATTTGAAGAAAGATTTCAATCCCTAAAACATCTACTAACCCATGCACTCATGTTGAAGATCACCGATCCCGAAGCTGACTTCCTCGTGTGCACAGATGCCTGCAAGGAAGGGCTCAAAGGATTCCTTATGCAGGGAGGAAGTGTAGTCTGCTATGAATCCCGAAAGTTGAATGAGCACGAAGCCAACTATGTGACCCATGATCTAGAGCTAGCCGCCATAGTGCATGCCTTAAAAATGTGGAGACATTACCTCCTGGGAATAAAATTTGTACTTATGACATACCACTGTGGATTGTTATATCTGTTTGACCAACCAAAGCTCAATGCCAGACAAGCTAGGTGGATGGCCCTCCTTAGTGAGTTTTATTTTGAAATCAAACATGTTAAAGGAAAGGAAAATAAGGTGGCCGATGCCCTTAGCAGAAGTATGAAAACAATTCACCTAGTAGCGGTAAGCACCTGCGAGAGGAATGTCAAAGAAAGAGTCAGGAATGCACAAGAAACATACAAATTCTTCAAGACCGTGACCTCATACCTGGAGCAAGAACCCACAAGGATAAAGTATGAAGGCTACCAGATGATAGATGGAGGTTTGCTAACTTACATAAACAAATTGTATATTCCATATTATGACGACTTGAAGAGGTTCATAATGGATGAACTACATAAAAGACCATATACTGGTCACCTGGGATATCAAAAGATGATCACGGCCACTAGGAAGCAATTTTATTGGCCTAGGTTAAAGAAGGACATAGCTAACTATTTATCTAGGTGCCTAGAATGCCAACAGGTTAAAGCAGAACAACGATACCCAACATGATTATTACAATGTCTACCAATCCCAGAATGGAAATGGGAAACCATTTCCATGGATTTCATCACCGAATTACCAACCTCGACCAGACATAATGATGCCATCATGGTGGTGGTGGATAAATTGTGAAAGTCTGCCCATTTTATCCCCATCAAATTGACTTGCAAGGAAATAGATATCGCCAACATATTCATGAAGGAGATATTCAGACTACATGGTATGCCTAAAAAGATCGTGTCCGACAGAGACACGAAATTTACTTCCAACTTTTGGAAATCCTTGATGGCTGGTCTAGAGACCAAATTATTGTTTAGAACAACCTATCATCCTCAAACCGATGGACAGGCGGAAAGAGTGAACCAAATATTATAAGACATGCTAAGAATGCATGTAATGCATCAACCTCAAAAGTGGGAAGATTACCTGCCATTGGTGGAATTCGCCTACAATAACGACAACCAAGAATCCCTGAAGATGAGTCCTTTCGAAGTCCGCTATGGTAGACCCTGCACCACTCCAGTCAGTTGGAGTAACCCAGTAAACAGAATTACTAAGTGACCCGACATGTTGAAATAAATGGAACAACAAGTGATTCATATTAAACAGAATCTGAAGGTCGCTCAGATCAGACAGAAAATTTACGCCGACCAAAAAAGAAATCCAAGAGAATTCAAGACGAGAGACCACGTATATCTCAGAGTTAGGCCCAGGAAGAGTTCCCTAAGGATGGGATCTTGTGCCAAGTTGGCACCTTGGTATTGTGGACCCTTTGAAGTTATAGATAGAGCCGAACCTGTAGCCTATAGGCTAGCACTTTTTCCCACAGTAAAAGCACATAATGTTTTCCATGTTTCATTATTGAAGAAATATGTACATGATTCTAATCATATAATTGACTGGTCTATGATCCAGGTGGAATCGGAGGGAGAATTCCTGCCATAACCTCAATGCATACTGGACAGAAAGGAAACCTCACTCAGGAACCGAACCATTGCACAAGTCAAGGTGCAGTGGAAACATTTTGGCCCAGATGAGGCTACCTGGGAAATGGAAGATGCCATGAAACAGGCATATCTGATTTTGTTTACTTCTGTACATACACGTCATAATTATAGATAGAACATCAAGGACGATGTTCCTTTAAGGGGGAGGGAATTGTAACACCCTGTTTCCCCCAGTTTGTAAAAATAACTATATTGGCCAAGAACTATGGAAAACTCAAAGACGTGAATGTTTGATTTGACAGACCCTTTTATAAAAGGTTGATGAATGTAAGTTATGTTATGAATATGTGTTGCATGGCTGCTGGGAGGGGGATGTTCCAAAAGAGACCACGATGGCTAATGAGAGGTGGTGGAAGGGACCTAGAATGGTTGCGTTAACTTCCACTGAGCCAGTACTGTACTGGTTTTTACTTGCTCAAAGATCAAAGAAAATCTCTGACCCTGGAACATATTTCCCTTCAGATTGGTAGGTGGGGAGGCTCCTCAAGAGTTAATGAGGGGATGGGGGTGAACCTCCCATCCGTAACAACTCACAGACCTGACGACGGACGGGGAAATTCACGCCACACGCAATCTTGCAGAGAAAAGGAAAGAGAGGAAGTGTTGTAAGGGAGAGAAGACAGAACGCCCGCGATGGGGATCGCGGGGAAGAACTAGAGAAACTCTGGAAACACAGGGAGTTCTTAACAGAGGAGAAGGAGAGTAACCTTCGTCCTTGTCTTTCGTTGAGTTGGAAGTAGAAAATTGAACCTCAAGCATCGTGGTCTAGCTTGGGGGTGGCTAGTGGTAAATCCATTTGGAGTCATTGAGCGTACAGTTGGGTGGAAACGAGCACCCCTCTCAGCAGTTGTGTCACACCTGTTGTTTTCTGATAAGTGTTTATATCTTGTATATTGAATTGAATATCCTGGAATGTATGCTCATGTTTGTACACTCATAAATGGTTTCTGTATAGAAGTGTTTGCCTGGTGTTTTGATCGGAAATAGTGGATGCATGCTTATACTTATATGACCATAATCGGTTTATATATAGAATTAACAAGTCCAGATTACGAGTCCGTTCCCTAGATATTTTTCCCATTTACTTGACTCACGCTATGCCCTGGTTTGATTCTCCCCGAAGACACCTGCTTCCGGGAAGTTCCCTCGCATTCCAGAGCCAGAGTGAGTTCCTTGAAAAGACTACCTTTTTAGTAAACCCACGAGTTTACTTCACCCCTGTCACAGAAGTTCATAGTTCGGTGATTTAGGAAAGCTTTTCAGTCTGGTCACCAAACCTAAGGATAATTACCCAAGAACCCGTTGAAGGATCATGTCATCTGAGTCTGGAAACCTTATACAAGAGAGAGTGGTTCTCTCAGGTTTTGGTGTTTCAGCGTTTCGACACCCGAGAAACCCAAGGGAAAGTTCCCTTGTATTCGCCAGTCGCGAAATACCGATATGAGAAACCTTGAAATGGTTTAACTTGAATAGGTTTTGGTGTTTCGGCGTTTCGGCACCCAAGAAACCAAAGGGTATGAACCCTTGTCTTTGCATGTTGTGAAATACCGATATGTGAAATCCCGGTATGCGATATCCTAAATTGGTGAAGTGTGAATGGGTTTCGGCGTTTCGGCACCTGGGAAACCAAAGGGTATGAACCCTTGTGTTCGCATGTTGAGAAGTCCTGGTACATGAAACCACAATGCGCTCTGTGAATGAGCCCTAGGTCACTGGACAGGGTCTTGTGGTAGGAAGGAGGAGTCCCGAAAGTATCTGGACCGCCCATTGTAGGGACGTGTGGCGAAGATTTAAAGCCACCAAGGTTCTGGATATTAGAGAAATAGGAATGAAGACCCCGCCTAAATTCCGAAAGGTAGAATGTCAGGATTTAATCCTGGTCATTGGTCAAGTCGATGATCTGGACCGCAGATCCGGATGACACCAGGCTTTCGAGTTCCGGGGATTCGAAAGGGAAAGGAGGAACACTTGTGTTGCGATTCTCCGAATCTCGAAACCCCAAAAACATTTATAGGATTAGCACCAGGTCATGGGATCGGTCATATGACAAGCAACCCAAGGAAGGAGCTAAGGATCTGTTAGACCCTTTTGAATTTCGACATTTCGAAAGACAGAGAACATGGGAACGCTTGCATCACAATTCCCTGAATCGCGAAAGTCGGAAGCACACTTTTGGTAAGACATGTGGTCATAGCCAATGATCACATGGGGGAGGTTACGGGTAGGAAGGGTTTGTGCCAGGCCCCATAGAAATTCGGGGATTATGATCCTCTAAGAAAAGACAAAAAGAAAAAGAAAATCTTAGTTGTCATAGTGGGTGTGTTACAAATTGGTATCAGAGCATGGTTATAGCACTTGGCCTACTTGGGATCATGAACGAGTTGTGTAGAAACTCCATTGAACTACTCTTAAAAGGAGTAACCCTCTACCTTAACCCTCTTTATCAAAAGCCGAAGTTAAGAATGAAAATTTCCTATTGTGTGTATGCATGTGAAAAATATGAATTATGCGTTGATTATGAATCAATATAACGTTGACTAACAACAAGTGTTTTTTTATTGCACAACAAGGGGACGATCAACTGCGGGAAACTGTAGACGCATAGAATGGTGACACACCATGAAGTGGAAGATGGCTCCCATAATAGAGACGAAGAGTCTGATGAAAGGAGAGCGGTAGAGACCCCTCCAGATCTAGCTGAGACTGTGAGAAGCCTCATGGTCGAATTACAGAGCTGCAAGGCCGACAACGAGAGGTTGATAAAAGAGAAAGAGAAGCAAATAGAAATTAATGCAGTCTTGCTGCAGAGTTTATCCAACATACAAAGACAATTGCAACATGGACCTGACATCAGTCACGCGGACCGACGACAGACAAAGAAAATTCGAAGTCCACCTGAGATAAGGAAACATGGCCTTTTGAGTGGCCACACTAGGAAGAGAACCTCGAGAAAGGTTCACCCCAGAGATAAGGGACAAGCATCGAACGAGTCCTCTGGAAAGGAAACTAGTGACTCGGAGGGATATTCGAGTGGCAGAACTAGTTCTTATTCCGGAAGAAAGCAGAAGAAGCGAGATCATTCCAAAAATCATAATCTCGAAGAATTCAAGAAGGCCAAATCACCCTCTTTCGACGGTGAAATAAAGAAGGGAGAGGAAGCGAAGGTCTGGCTGCTTGGACTAACGAAGTATTTCAGAGTCCATGACTTCTCGAAAAATTTGAAGGCCCGAGTAGCCACTTTCAACCTGAATGGGAAGGCTTCCATTTGGTGGGAAGACCTTAAGAACGTAAAAGGGATTCACGAAGAAGACCTATCTTGGGAACAATTTGAGAAATACTTAAGGAAGAAGTATCTATTGGAAAATTATTTCGACGAAAAGACTAAAGAATTCTATGAACTCAAGCTGGGGCAATGCACCATAGAGGAATATGTCAGCAGATTCCTCGAATTGTTGAGGTATGTACCCTATATAAAAGAAGAAAAGGCAAACGTTCAACGATTCATCAGTGGACTACCTAAGGAATATCAAAACAAGATTGAGTTTGATGAGCCAAAGACCCTAGAAGATATCATCCGAAAGGCAAGATATTGTTATGAACAACTTGGGCATCGGACATAACCTCATGAAGGCCGGAAGCAGAAGAATAGTTCAGGATTCCAGAAAAAGGGGTTTAAATCCTCAAGATTTAAAAACTATAAAAAGGACTCAAGGATGAGCCTCCCAACCCGAAGTGTACACCAGAAGAATTTCCCCTCCCAGAGCAGAAATAAACCTTTTGGATCTACCCCAGGAAAGATTGATAACCCAAAGAATGAACCCTTGAAATGTTGGGGTTGGGGAGAAGAGAATCTACTGAGGGACTGCCCGCACTGACAACAGAACAGTTGAAGAATTTACAACGTTCAAGAAGCTACCACCATCAATGATGTGGCCAGTAGTGTGCCGCAAATCTATGCAGCCTTGCATAATAAACAAGCTGACCACCAAGCTTCAGTGGTGGAGATGGAAGGTATGATCACCAACCATCTAGTGTCTATTCTAATTGACCCTGGTTCAAATCTGAGTTATATAGCTCCTAAGGCTATTGATAAGTGTAAATTACAACCACATAAACACGCCAAGCCATGGTTGGTACAATTATCCACTGGCACCAAAAGAAAGGTAGCGAAGGTCATACCAACTTGCCAATTCACTATGGGTGAATTCCCCACCCAAGCAACCCTTAATGTATTACCCCTAGGATCGTATGACCTGTTGATTGGTATGGACTAGCTAGCCACATATAAAGCTAGACTGGACTGTTACCATAAAACCTTAGAATGTGTAAGTGAAGAAGGAAGAAGGATAACCCTTCAAGGGATCCAAAAACCTATCTCGGTGAGAGAAATATCAGCCCTTCAAATGAGAAAGTATTGTAGAAAGGGATGTCCACTATATGCGATACAGGTGTTGAAATCAATTGAAGATGACAAACCAAGCCTCGAAGACCACCCCACACTAAGAGAATATAGAGATGTATTTCCGGAAGAGGTACCGGGTTTACCTCCGAGAAGGGACATTGACTTCTCCATAGAACTTGCACCGGGAGCGGTGCCAGTGTCTAGGACACCCTACAGGATGAGCACACCCGAGCTAGTTGAGCTTAAATTACAGCTAAAATAAATGATGGACAGAGGCTATATCCAGTCCAATGTGTCTCCATGGGGAGCACCAGTCCTCTTTGTGAAAAAGAAAGACGGTACCCTCCGACTGTGCATAGATTATAGACAACTCAATAAGGTAACCATAAAGAACAAGTACCCCTTACCCAGGATCGATGATCTGTTCAATCAATTGGGAGGCACTTCCATCTTCTCAAAGATTGACTTGAGATCTGGATACCATCAAGTCCGAATCAAGGGTGAAGACATCCACAAAACTTCCTTCATGATGAGATATGGTCACTAGGAGTTTGTGGTAGTACCATTTGGATTGACCAATGCCCATGCCACTTTTATGTGCTTGATGAACAATGTGCTCAGCAAATTCCTAGACAAATTTGTATTGGCTTTTATTGATGATATAATAATTTACTCCAAGAATAGAGAGGAACATGAGGAACATCTTAGAATTGTGCTTCAAGTCCTAAGGTAACATCAACTCTATGCCAAATTTAGCAAGTGCGACTTTTTCCAGAAGCAAATACATTACTTGGGCCATGTCATATATGAAGAGGGAGTAGGAGTAGATCCTGACAAGATCATGTCTATCATGGAATGGCCTACCCCAAAGGACATTTCAAATGTCAGATCCTTTATGGGCTTAACATGATACTATAGGAGATTTATAAAAGGATTCTCCAAGATTGGTTGTCCAATCACTGCCCTCCAGAAGAAGGGAGCTAAATTCACGTGGACAAAAGAATGTGAAGAAAGATTTCAATCCCTAAAACATCTACTAACCCACGCACACATGTTGAAGATCACTGATCCCGAAGCTGACTTCCTCATGTGCACAGATGCCTGGAAGGAATGGCTCAGAGGAGTCCTTATGCAGGGAGGAAGTGTAGTCTGCTATGAATCCCGAAAGTTGAATGAGCACGAAGCCAACTATGTCAGCCATGATCTAGAGCTGGCCGCCATAGTGCATGCCTTAAAAATGTGGAGACATTACCTCCTGGGAAGGAAATTTGTACTTATGAAATACCACTGTGGATTGTGATATCTGTTTGACCAACCAAATCTCAATGCCAAACAAGCTAGGTGGATGGCCCTCCTTAGTGAGTTTGATTTTGAAATCAAACATGTTAAAGGAAAGGAAAATAAGGTGGCCGATACCCTTAGCAAAAGTATGAAAACAATTCACCTAGCAGCGGTGAGCACCTGCGAGACGAATGTCAAAGGAAGAGTTAGGAATGCACAAGAAACAGACACA
Organism: Picea glauca; assembly: GCA_000966675.3. Taxonomy (NCBI): domain Eukaryota; kingdom Viridiplantae; phylum Streptophyta; class Pinopsida; order Pinales; family Pinaceae; genus Picea; species Picea glauca. The sequence goes on from JZKD02S0112379.1 coordinate 395,238, forward strand.
TTCTTCCAGACCATGACCTCATACCTAGAGCAAGAACCCACAGGGATAAAGTATGAAGGCTACCAGATGATAGATGGAGGTCTGCTAACTTACAAAAACAAATTGTATATTCCAGATTGTGACGACTTGAAGAGGTTCATAATGGATGAACTACATAAAAGAGCATATACTGGTCACCCGGGATATCAGAAGATGATCATGGCCACTAGGAAACAATTTTATTGGCCTGGGTTAAAGAAGGACATAGCTAACTATTTAGCTAGGTGCCTAGAATGCCAATAGGTTAAAGCAAAACATCGGCACCCAGCAGGATTATTACAACCTCTGCCAATCCCGAAATGGAAATGGGAAACCATTTCCATGGATTTCATCACCGGATTACCAACTTCGACCAGGCAGAATGACGCCATCATGGTGGTGGTGGATAAATTGAGAAATTCCGCCCATTTTATCCCCGTCAAATCGACTTGCAAGGCGATAGATATCGCCAACATATTCATGAAGGAAATATTCAGACTACATGGTATGCCTAAAAAGATCGTGTCCAACAGAGACACGAAATTTACTTCCAACTTTTGGAAATCCTTGATGGCTGGTCTAGAGACCAAATTATTGTTTAGCATAGCGTATCATCCTCAAACCGATGGATAGACAGAAAGAGTGAATCAAATATTAGAATACATGCTAAGAATGCATGTAATGCATCAACCTAAAAAGTGGGAAGATTACCTGCCACTGGTGGATTTCGCCTACAATAACGGCTACCAAGAATCCTTGAAGATGAGTCCTTTCGAAGTCCTTTATGGTAGACCGTGCACCACTCCAGTGAGTTGGAGTAACCTAGTAAACATAATTACTATTGGACCCGACATGTTGAAAGAAATGGAACAACAAGTGATTCAAATTAAACAAAATCTAAAGGTTGCTCAGAACAGACAGAAAAGTTATGCCAACCAAAAAAGAACTCCAAGAGAATTCAAGACGGGAGACCACGTATATCTCAGAGTTAGGCCCAGGAAGAGTTCCCTAAGGATGGGAGCTTGTTCCAAGTTGGAACCTTGGTATTGTGGACCCTTTGAATTTCTAGATAGAGTGGGACCTGTAGCCTATAGTCTAGCACTTCCTCCCACAGTAAAAGCACATAATGTTTTCCATGTTTCATTATTGAAGAAATATGTACATGATTCTAATCATATAATTGATTGTTCTGTGATCCAGGTGGAACTGGAGGGAGAATTCTCGCCAGAACCTCAATGCATACTGGACAGAAAGGAAACCCCACTTAGGAACCGGACCATTGCACAAGTAAAGGTGCAGTGGAAACATTTTGGCCCAGATGAGGCTACCTGGGAAATGGAAGATGCCATGAAACATGCATATCTGATTTTGTTTACTTCTGTACATACACATCATAATGATAGATAGAACACCGAGGATGATGTTCCTTTAAGGGGGAGGGAATTGTAACACCCTATTTCCCCCAGTCTGTAAAAATAACTATATTGGCCAAGAACTATGACAAACTCAAAGGCGTGAATGTTTGATTTGACAGACCTTTTTATAAAGGGTCGATGAATGTAAATTATTTTATGAATATGTGTTGCATGGCTGCTGGGAGGGGGATGTGCCAAAAGAGACCACGATGGCTAATGAGAGGTGGTGGAAGGGACCTGGAATGGTTGCGTTAAATTCCACCGAGCCAATACCGTACTGGTTTTTACTTGCTCAAAGATCAAAGCAACTCTCTGACCTTGGAACAAATTTCCCTTTAGATTGGTAGGTGGGGAGGCTCCTCAAGAGTTAATGAGGGGATGGGGTTGAACCGCCCATCCGTAACATCTCACAGACTTGACCACGGACGGGGAAATTCACGCCACACGCAATCTTGTAGAGAAAAGGCAAGAGAGGAAGTGTGGTAAGGGAGAGAAGACATAACGCGTGTGACAGGGATCGCGGGGAAGAACCGGAGAAACTTTGGAAACACAGGGAGTTCTAAACAGAGGTGAAGGAGAGTAACCTTCGTCCTTGTCTTTCGTTGAGCTGGAAGTAGAAAATTGAACCTCAAGAATCGTGGTCTAGCTCGGGGGTGGCTAGTGGTAAATCCGTTTGGAGGCATTGAGTGTACGGTTGGGTGGAAACAAACACCCCTCTCAACAATCGCATCACACCTGGTGTTTTCTGATAAGTGTTTATATCTTGTATCTTGAATTGAATATCCTGGAACGTATGCTCATGTTTGTACACTCATAAATGGTTTCTGTATAGAAGTGTTTGCCTGGTGTTTTGATCGGAAATAGTGGATGCATGCTTATACTTATATGACCATAATCGGTTTATATATAGAATGAACAAATCCAGATTACGAGTCTGTTCCCTAGAGATTTGTCCCATTTACTTGACTCACGCTATACCCTGGATTCTCGTCGAAGGCACCTCCTTCTGGGAAGTTCCCTCGCATTCCAAAGCCGGAGTGAGTTCCTTGAAAATACTATCGTTTTAGTAAACCCACGAGTTTACTTCACCCCTGTCATAGATGTTCATAGTTCGACGATTTAGGAATGCGTTTCAGTCTGGTCACCAAAACTAAGGATAATTACCCAAGAACCCGTTGAAGGATCATGTGATCCGAGTCTAGAAACCTTGTACAAGAGAGAGTGGTTCTCTCAGGTTTTGTTGTTTTGGCGTTTCGACACCCGGGAAACACAAGGGCAAGTTCCCTTGTATTCGCCAGTCGGGAAATCCCATTATGCGAAACCCCGAAATGGTTTAACGTGAATAGGTTTTGGTGTTTCAGCACCCGGGAAACCCAAGGGCAAGTTCCCTTGTATTCGCCAGTCGCGAAATCCCGATATGTGAAACCCCGAAATGGTTTAACATGAATAGGTTTTGGTGTTTCGACATTTCGACACCTGAGAAAACCAAGGACAAGTTCCCTTGTATTCGCCAGTCGTGAAATCCCGATATGTGAAACCCTGAAATGGTTTAACATGAATAGGTTTTGGTGTTTCGGCATTTCGGCACTCGGGAAACCCAAGGGCAAGTTCCCTTGTATTCACCAGTCGCGAAATCCCGATATGTGAAACCTCGAAATGGTTTAACGTGAATAGGTTTTGGTGTTTTGACGTTTCGACACCTGGGAAACTGAAGGGCAAGTTCCCTTGTATTCGCCAGTCATGAAATCCTGATATGCGAAACCCCAAAATGGTTTAACATGAATAGGTTTTGGTGTTTCGGCACCCGGGAAACCAAAGGGTATGAACCCTTGTCTTCGCATGTTGCGAAATCCCAATATGCGAAATCCCGATATGCGATATCCCGAATCGGTGAAGTGTGAATGGGTTTCGGCATTTCGACACCCGGGAAACCAAAGGGTATGAACACTTGTCTTCGCATGTTGCGAAATCCCGGTACGCGAAACCCCAATGCGCTCTGTGAATGAGCCCTAGGTCATTGGACAAGGTCTTGTGGTATTAAGGAGGAGTCCTAAAAGAATCTGGACCGCCCATTGTAGGGACGCGTGGCGAAGATCTAAGGCCACTAGGGTTCTGGACATCAAAGAAATAGGAATGAAGACCCCGCCTAAATTCCAAAAGGTAGAATGCCAGTATTTAATCCGAGCCGTTGATCAAGCCGATGATCTGGACCGCAGATCCGGATGTCACTGGGCTTTCGGGTTCCGGGGATTCGAAAGGGAAAGGAGGAACGCTTGCGTCGCGATTCTCCGAATTGCGAAACCCCGAAAGCATTTAGAGGATTAGCACCAGGTCATGGGATTGGTCGTATGACAAGCGACCTAAGGGAGGAGCTAAGGATCTGTTAGACCCTTTCAGATTTCTGCATTTCGAAAGACAGAGAATAGGGGAACGCTTGCATCACGATTCCCCGAATCACGAAAGTCGGAAGCAACCTTTTGGTAAGGCCTATGGTCATAGACAACGATCACATGGGGGAGGTTAAGGGTAGGAAGGGTCTGCGCCAGGCCCCATAGAAATTTGGGGATTCTGATCCTCAAAGAAAAGACAAAAAGAAAAATAAAATCTTAGTTGTCCTAGTGGGATTGTTATAGATACCAAATGTTTTTAGTGTGAAGATGCGCTATCAGTTGTGGAGGGAGTATGGTGGAATCGCCCATACCAAGAATGCGATCGCATCCAAGAGTAATGGAGTGGCCCGATCTTGGCTGCCAACAAAGCCAACGGGTTATCCATTGTTTGGATTTGGTTAAATTTCTCCAGAAGAGTGTTGTCGCCCTGGAGGTAACTATGTCAGATAGAAGCCAGCTGGTAACTGTGTGTTGTGAGAGGTACTTTTCTTTGATAATAGAATGCCAAATGCCAGGTGTAGTCAGCACACACCAGAGGGAGTTGGCCGCAAGTGCTTGGCTGAAATGAAATAAATTCTAGATCCCCCATTCGCCCTTTTGTTTGGGTTTTGCCAAAGCTTCCCAATTGTAGAGGTGTTGTCGGGAGTGGTATGAACAACCCAACTAGAGGAAATTATAAGTCAATTGGCGGAGTTTTTTGAGTACCATAGAAAGGATGGCTACAAGAGCCATCCAATACACTGGTTGTCCTTCCAGGACATCTTTGATGAGTGTAAACCGACCTCCAAGGGAAAGCCACCTCATGCACCAGTGACCAGTCTTTTTCTCAACTTTAGCGATGAGCCAGTTCCAATCTACCAGCTTATAGGAGTCTGCTTACCATCTAAGATTTTTTTTATAATATAAAATTTAAAATGTTTATAAAAAAACTTTAAAAAATAACATATGGTTTTAGAAAATGAAATAATGTAAATTTTTGTTATATGTATATATGTGGGGAATAATGCAGATTTTTAAAGTGGAATGAAGTGATTATATTTTAAATGATTTTCTATTTAATATTTTTAATTTAATTTTTGTTTAAATTTTTTAATGATAATGAATGATGATGATTGTTAATATTTATTGAGACTATCTTTTCTTTATTAAATTTTAGGGGAAATTGATCAAAAATTATTTGTATTACTTTAAAATTTTATTTTTACATTTAAAAAAATTGAAAAAAGTTGACTAAATTTCCATAATTTTAATGAATTAAAAGATTCAAAATGTAGATATTATTACAAATATTTGGAAATTGAAATTTAATATGTATGTGCATAAGACATTATAATAGAAAATGTTTTTCATCCTCCACTTTCTTAGTATCACAAAGATACCAAATTCTTTCATCCCACAACATTTTAGGAATTGTCGGATGCCTTGTTTCACTATGAATTTTAGTAATGTTGATTTTCTTCTTTACACTTATTATAATAAAAATATACTTTTGATCTTCTAAATTATGATTAATGATCGCTTTATTGTATACTAAATTTCTCTTATCCTGCAATTCTCTATTACATCACAATTGATAAACTATTTTAAAAAAAATTATTAGATTATTTTAAAATTTAAATAATCTTCATTTAAAAAAATATTTTCTTTTATAAAAAGAATTTTTTTAGTTTTAAAAAATAGTGCTTTATAAAACAATAGAAAGAAAACAAAGTTAATAGGTGCCATGTGGATCATTATCGATATTGAAGGACATTATACATAGGGAATTATGATTGCTACAAATAATGAAGTAGAATCCTTAGGTAGATATCAAATTATCCTACTCCTTATTGAGCATACTCAAGGAACATCATACTCCTAAGAGACTCAACAATTATTAGCCAAGCTGTGTTTTGAAAAAATTATCCCTTTTATACTATTATAGCTTACATCTATAAAATAATGACCCTAATGCTAATATAATTTCATGGGGTCTCCTTCTTCCAAGTCAAGATATATCTTTATTCCAATGCTAACACACTAACCAATAAAGGCACCCTTGAACTTTAAGGATGTACATCGAGTTTTGAGGTACCCCGATGTAGAGGCTTCGAGTCATCATATATCTCATAAACCAAACACTCATACCCAATCCTATCTCACAATCAACAAATACTCTTCTTTCTCTATGTAATTTCAATAACATTGTATCTATGTTTGAGTCTCTATCCCTTTGTTTTTCCTTAGCGTTGTGTTATCCCCCAGGGCCATTTTGTCAATGTTTGTTTGATGACCTCTCTTTTGAATGGAGGGGTTTTGTTCTTATAGATTTTGGGAAGCACATCCAATTGTCGTATATGGTATGCATATTTTCCAAATGTCATAGTTAGTATGCATGCTTTCCAAATGTCATCACTAGTGCAGATTATTTTCAAGTGTCATATCGATTGTGCATGTGTTCCAAAATGTCATATCACACTTTACAAGTGCATCTTCAAGTGCCACATTAGTACAACATGTGTTTCATTAGGATTAGGAGAAGTGTTGAGCGTCATATAACCCAAAGTTTCGCAATGTTATTTAAGTAAGTGTTACGTGAAGATTTAAACAAGTTTCCTATTATTCATTAAGAATACAATAGGTATCCAGGGTCATCCCTATCCCAATCAATTCCTAGATTATAGGTTTATAGGTCAACTAAATTCGAACCTAACATTTCTTCAAATGAGAAGATAAGGTAGTGATTGTTAAATCACACATACTTTTCTAAAAACACTCTCAACTATAAACCCCTTCATCCTTACATTCATCCACATAATATTATTTATATAATTAAATAATTCTCATATATAATCATGCTAATATAATATCCAATAATACATATATATAATTCCACATACATTAATGCTAGTTAAATCAATATAAAACTATTTCAATATTATAAACAACACAATACATACTTGTACACTAACAACATTGTCATCCACATAATATTATTTATATAATTAAATAATTCTCATATATAATCATGTTAATATAATATCCAATAATACATATATATAATTCCACATACATTAATGCTAGTTAAATCAATATAAAACTATTTCAATATTATAAACAACACAATACATACTTGTACACTAACAACATTGTCATGTATCATTTACACTACTTAAAAAATATACTCAATAATAACACCATAAACATTACACATATTATATTACATTATAAAATTGTACCTACACTTTATATTAACATAAACTAAAAACTATGTCTTTTAACATGCTACTTTTAAGAAATTAGGCATAACACTTGAGATACGGTATACATCACTATAACCAAAATTGTTTGTATTTAGTGAATGAAGATGTTGCATCTCGGAGTAGATTTAATGATCTTCCAACAGATCTGATATTGGTATAGAGAATTACTTAATTAACTATAATAATCTAAAAATATCAATTTATAAGAATTGTCCTTATGTGCTAAGATGAAGGAGTTTGTTGGTTGATTGAGTCACGGAACAGATACGTGTAATGGGACATTATGAGGTGTGGACTTTATGATAGTTTGGTTAATATTATATGTAGAAATGATTTTTTATATATTTATGTTTTAGATGATACCGTTGAATAAATTAGTATATTGAAAAAGTAATGTTTTAGGTGAGACTATTAATAAATTATTATATTGGAAAAATGAAAGGAGGAATTTTACATGGATAGGTGATGATACAATAATCCTATAAATACAAGTACATTGAAATGTGTAATTTTTAGTTTTATTTTCTAACTTATAAATGATAATGTATCAATCATCAATTATTTATATAATGTGATTTATGTGATGGGAATCACGTTATATAGATTGAGATATAATAATTCTATGTTGTAAATATGTAAATATTCTTAACGTGGAGTTCAAGATCAAGGTTTAATCAATAAATGTATAGGAGTCTTAAGTGATCGATAATTTTTACAATGTTATGGGTATATTTCTCATTATATGTTTATGGATATGTAAAAGCATGTAAAAAGTAAAATCCATAATAATAATAATAATATCCATAAAAGAGGTAAAAGAGGTTGTTTGAGAGAGCAACAAGTGGACCATGATTCTACGAGAGGGGAAGAGGAAAGGGGGTTGTTGGTTGATTTGACCCAAGGAAAAGGGGTTGTTGGGTGATTTGACCCTTGCCATTCTCCTTTGAAAGTACTATCCTTTCTTGCACATGCTTTCTTACAAGTTGTCCCATCGATCTTTGGCTTGTGGATATGAGCTTAGGACAATTGTCATATATGTCATATTCTTGGGAAGAGAGAGGGGTCTCATGGAAGAAAATTTCTTTCATTGTTTTTTCCATGGATATTCTACCATCATGGGAATTAAGCACCCATTCATGGGCATGGAGAGGAGCACGCTTGGAATTTGACGACCTACAACCCGTATTTGTTCTCGAACCCGTATTTGACAAGTAAATCTGAACTCCACACGTCATTGTTGACTCACATCAAAACTTTGATCCTGTCAAATTGACATGTAAGTACGTGGAGCGCCCGTCAAAAATCTTAGTAGTTAAATAAGCTATAGGGTATATGGTAGAGGCCCTAGACTGTACGCATGGCTTCACCAAGGTTAGTGAATCGTAACTGGTTGAAGTTTGAAGAAATAAATGAGTACGCATGGGTAGGCAGACATGGTGTGTCACTACAAGTTTGATGAAGCAATAAGTAAATGACAATAATTGTAACTTTTCCCACACTCCAACATATTTGGATTTCAAATGAAGCAATAAATAAATGACAGTAATTGTAACTTTTCCCACACTCCAACATATTTGGATTTCAATTTTGGTTCAATGAGGCATCATCATATCTTATCCCGCTCACCCTGGTAAGCTCTTCTACATGGCACATCAGGCTGCTCTTTTGGTATTCATGTCCCATATCGCCTGCCGGATGTCCAAGTCCCACAACATGTGAAAATGATATTAGAGGGAGGTGACGAGGGCAGGCATAGTTGCTCAAGATATGTTGTTTCCTACAATCATAGCTCAGGAATGATTGATCGATGGTAGAAAATGTGGGCTTAAAACACACAGTGTTAAGCCCTAATATTGGCTCATTACCCCTTAATTGGGGCATATTATATTAGTAATGTTATTTTATTTATGTCGGATTTAGGCCATTAGTTGTAGTTATACCTCCTAGTCTCCTATATATACCAAGGAGACATTTTCATTTTGAATCATCTTGTACTTGAAAATTTAAGTGGGATAAAAGGAGGTTTCCCCCTCAAAGAGGCTCATTATCTGAAATTATCTCTTTTTCAAGGCGTTGAGTACTTTTCCTGAGGTTTTTCTATGCTATATTGATGTTTGGTTCTTAACATATGGTTTCAGAGATCAAGGTCTTGGGGTTTCGCTGCTACATCTGAGACACCGTGGAATTTTCGCTATAACATTTTTTCTACAATGTTTCAGAAGGAATGTCTTGGAGGATATTTAGTAGACGGATCAAGGTACGTTGGGTTCAAAATTTATCTCTTGAGGCCTTATACTTTCGGAGATACAACCTGTACAAGATAGGGTTATGGAATCATCTTGAAATGAGTCATTGCGGAATTTTTGCTATAATTTTTTTTTTGTAATGTTTCAGACCCTAAACTCTAGAGGCCATTTACAAAAATTAGTAAGGTATCTGTGGTAAAAATTTCAGCTTCTGGGTCATCTTAAATTTGTAGATACACCTTGTGTAAGATAGGGTATCTGACTAGTCCTATTGACTAGTCTCAAGAAGGTGTTCCAGTTAAACAATCATAACTTCTTGCTAGAGAATCCAAATTGAGTGGGACTGGTTTCATTGGATTGTGGACACTCTGTAGTATTTTGGGTGCGAGTTTCAGAATTTGATATCAATTATTTTGTGTGGGGCATGCTATACAAGTGAGATCTCCTGGAAAGGCCAAAAATCAGCAAGTTGTGAGGAAGTTACCTTAAATTCCACTTGGCACATCCAATTTTGATCAGACCTGTGGCATTGCAGAGAAGAAATATCAAAGAACTACCTAAAAGAAAGTTTCATACCCAAAAGGGTTGAAACTTGGGAGATAGAACAGAATAAATATTGTCTAGCAGAACCACCTCAAAATCAAGATTCAAAAGTGATACTTGGCCAACATGCCACCAAAAAACGGACCTTCTACACCAAATAAGCCTCCAGAAAATCCTAATTGGACTCTTGATGAAGGTGAAGAA
>JZKD02S0112379.1:409349-451039 GCA_000966675.3 Picea glauca
ATTTTATTTATGTCGGCTTTAGGCCATTAGTTGTAGTTATACCTCCTAGTCTCCTATATATACCAAGGAGACATTTTCATTTTGAATCATCTTGTACTTGAACATTTAAGTGGGGGTAAAAGGAGGTTGCCCCCTCGAAGAGGCTCATTATCTGAAATTATCTCTTTTTCAAGGCATTGAGTACTTTTCCTGAAGTTTTTCTATGCTATATTGATGTTTGGTTCTTAACACATAGGGATATAACCTCTAAATTTTTTCTCTCCAAGCGGTAGCAGATCACCTCACCCATTGTACAGACGTTTGAGTGGTAGCGAGTCACGCCCATGCAGGAAAGGAAGGAACCCAGTGAATGGGTGTAGGAAGGGTTTACTTATGCTATGCTTAGATGGGTCTCCTCCTCTGCTCCATTAACTCCCAAGAGTTTTACTTACAGTTGGGTCTGCTCCAATCTGGTCTAGTCACTTTCATGGTTAACGATAGGTAAGTTTGGAATTTGGAAATTTGAAATGAGTAAGTTAGAATCATGCATTGTATGGAATAGTCTTTTAGTTCCTCACAAATTTTGGAGATTTTTAGTTTCAAGTAATCAAATTCATTGATTTTTTTTATGGGTCGAGATCATTTTGTAAAATTTGATTGGTATTTTTTTGGGTACAAATAAGTTCACAGTTTCACAAAATGTAGTCTTGTTGCTTAGAGCTATGGTTCTAGCCAACTCAAGTTAGGGTTCTCAGCTCGTTGCCTCCAGCTCCTCTGGCTCCCTTTGTTCACTATAACTAGCTCATCCCTTTTCCCATCCCTATCTATCAATATTTAACTCAAACTGATGCTTTGAAAATCTTCCCAAAACAGTGAAGTAACAAGTGTTCGACTCTGAATTTTATAAATATAAAAGATTTCAGACCAAAAAAATTGTAAGAATCATTGTATCATGATTAATGACAATGTGTGAGTCACTATGAACTCTCATGAGTTTGTTTTTGATAACTCACCTCCAAAAAACAACTATATCTTTGTTTTGATAGGGCCTAGGGGTGTTTAATTAAGGAATGACTTCTTGCTTGGGAATGGGGAACACTCTCTTTTGCATAGAGAATAGGCAGTGAATAGACAAATATAATTGGAAGACAAATATAACTAGAAGCTGGCTAGGAGATTGAGTCTTCAATTGGATCCTTTTTAAAAAAATTGACACTTATGAATCTGCATGAAACGTAGAATGGCAAGCACGAAAAAAAATGGTTGTCATCAAATTTTCACTTGACAGGCAGGTTAAATTTAAAATTCCGGGCATGGAGAGGAGGCAAGCTTCCATATCATGGGGATGTTTTCTCCTTATTTTTCATGGTTGTTATGGCTAGAGATGGCAAGAAATTTCCCATGTGTTAGTGACTGGTAAGAGCCATAGAGGTTGGGGAATCTTGCTGTTAAAAATGTGGAAGAAAATGGCATCCTTAGAGAGAAATATATTTCCTAGAATGTCCACAATAGCTAAGGAAAACCTTCAGAGATGTAACCATGTTATTTCTACTCATTAACTATTATAGGCCAAATGTATTCTATCCTGGGTTATTACCAAAATGAAAATAATAGATTGGGCTCTTTTTGCACACATTGAAGAGCACTTGAAGGAAAAGGTACTCTAAAGGACTATTGAGCAAAGGAGTGGGTCTTGCTTGTGTTGTGTGGGGTAGTGGAAGAGAGTTTGATGGTTGGTCTAATGGATAGATGAGGCCTAGAGTGCTCTAGAATGAGTAGGTGGCTTGTCATGTGAGTAACAAATTGGGTTGAGTGATTTTAGAGTCCTATAGGAGATTCCTTCACCCTGGTAGGATCATGTTTTGGTTTGGGGTGGAGTCCATAGTTGGTTCCTATAGCTGGGTGGAAAAACACTCTTCAAAAACCAATTTGGTGGACATGGTTTCACTGTAGATAAGTATTCTTGGTTGTCTTTCTTGTGGAATGCTTTATGTCTTGTTATGCATTGATTTGAAAGGGTAATGACTGAATTTCACATATGTGTTGTTATTTCCATTGTCATCTTATAATTGCATATGAATTTGGTAGTTCATTGTTTGTTAGACGTTTAATTAGACCTCATAGATTGTTAAGAGGCTAAGTAATCTTGTGGGTAGCATTGGATGGCCAAGTAAAGGCATTTGGGGACACTATAGAGTGATCACAGAGACATCTAATGGTGTTTTTAGGTACCCCGTAACCTCAACAATGACATAGAGGATAGTGGGTATGTGACAAAGTAGTATTAAAGCTCATGTTATAGCATTGGGTTGTATTGAGAAAAAAGAACTTCTTGTTTCGAAATTGGCATTGTATTTGATAGAAAATATGTGTGTTTAGATGAGAATAACAATTGCATGGAAACTATTTGACAAAAGTCCCAAAACAGATTGGGAAAATGTATGTTTGATTAATAGAATTAACTTCCTAGACAAATCCATCTCAACATTCATGTAAATGGGCATATGTTACAAAGATTTTGGTTCAACACTTTCACTGTTCAAGAAGGAAATGTAGTTCCAAGGCCATGTGCTTGACAAGAGGTCAATGTAGTTCAAAGGCCATGTGCTTGACAAGAGAACAATGAGAATAAGTTCAAGAAGAAGTGTTGAAGCTTGAGATTATGGAAATGGAAATAGTGACTCTGATTCTTAAATACGATTGATGTTAGAGTGTTTGGACAAGGTAATCGAGAATTGCAAAGTTAAGTTTCATGGTAAATTTGGCCAATTGTGAAACTGATAAAAATGTCTGATTTTGTTAGACAATAGGAGTTTTAACTGCCAAGTAATGAGGTCATAATTATAACTCGTGAGTTGGTAGATTGATGATGTATATAAAAAAAAACAAAGATCGTAAGGAACATAAAAAGGTAATGCATAAACACGTACGGTGACATGGCAAGGTAGGTGATTACACATATGATCCAAGGGACACCAGAGCCATGTTAGTACTTACACTTGTTCTGCCAAGTTAACATAAAGTATACTATTAAAAAAAGGTGCAGAGCCTTTGGTAGAAAATGGTAACTTCAAGGAGCTGTAATTTTTATTTATGAGTTCATAATTGAGCAAGAGTATAATTATTGGAAAGGTATTTTTGAGAAAATTGTAACAAGAGCATTATGTTTTCAAGTTATTCTAAAAATTAAAAGAGTAGAGGTTCTTATTTTACGATGACAACACACATAATCTCCAAAGTAGTGTTGTGAACTTGGAGTAAGGGTTACAGTATGGAGGAAGATGTATTATTTTCTATAAATAAGCTTGAAAATGGATTGTATATAATGTGTAATGGAACATTTAGGGAAGGGTGTTAGCTTATTTGAATAAGGGAAATAGCTACAAAACAGCTAGCTTTCTTGATTAATCAAAGCATTTGAAGTCTTTAGCTAACATTTGCTTTTAAGTAACATTAATTTAAGGATGCCACTTTTTTGCATTGATGCCTTTCACTTGGATGGTTGAACCTCATTATACTAATAATACTAATCACCATATAGAGGTTTATTATCTGAATAGTCTAATCTGCATTAGACTAATCTGAAAATAGATTAATTTAGCTCATATTAGTTTTAGACTAATTTCATTGACATTTTCATATTATCATAATGGTGACATGATTAATTTAGACTAATTAGATTAATTTTGTTAATTACTATATTATTCATTTTCATAATTTGCTAATTACTATAGTACATAGTATTATAAGAATTCCTAATCTGTTAATTACTATAGTACATAATATTATAAGAATAATTAGGGTTTGCATGAACAAATTATTATATTAATTTGTTATTTGACTTATAAAGTAATTTGTCAGACGCACATTAGCAATTATTGTTCTCCTTTCTTAAGTGTTTGAGGGCTTACATACGTATCTTCATATGGGGTACTATTAAGAGGTAGGTCCCATGGAAAGAAAAATACCACGTATCCTCCCAATAACCACCCGTAAGAACAACATGGCCATTACCACCATCTGGCAGAGAACATATCACTCATGTTTGTTTGAAGAATGAAAGCACTCAAGCTATGTCGCGGGATCAAAACCATTAAGATAAAGCTCCAATAGCCAAACTCCACGATGGATACTCTGCCATTGAAGGCACTCTGAACTCACATAATACCACAGTGCATGACCAGGATTTCAATGAAGGTCTTCAACGAAGCCGAGGGAATGGATGTCTTCGAAAGATTCCCTAACTCTTTTGGAATCAGAGAAGTCGAATCAGATGACGAAGACCTATGTCTTCTCCTCCCTTGCAATCTTGCCAGGGAAGACCTACGCCTTCTCCTCCCTTGCAATCTCATCCAGGAAGTGCAACAACTTATCTGCACATACAAAGCAGGTCTCAGGTGTTCCTCATTTTTATTGGTTTCAAGGTTTTCTTGTTTCTCCTAACTTTTCAAAGAGATTAGATTTTATTGTTAGATCGTTTGAATTATGTTGTATATTTCACATCGATATACAATTCAATCCATAGGAAAACATCATACTAGTGCATCAAGATCTAACTGTACATGTGCTTGTGCCAAATAATAACAATATTATGGTTGTGAGAGAGATGTTAGACACAATAAAATACCTTATTGGTGCAGCAGGGCCTAGAGGCTTTGGCTCTAAATCCACTACTGAAGAAGTCATTGTTGCTTGCAACCTTGACTCTTTAATTGCTATAATCATTGGTAATAGTAGGATTCCTCTGGTGGTGGTCTGATATTTGTTCATTTTGTGGATGAATTGAATCAAAATAATACAGAGATCCTTAACATGAAGGCATTAAAGAATATAATGTGTAAGGCATTGTTGATGTCGATAGTATTCACACAAAATTCTATATATGCTCCATATTTCATGTTGCTTGTCTTGTGAGATGAACTATAATATTTGTTATAAATATGATTTTAAAGTGGAGTATATAAATACTAAGTGAATTATATCATATGCTCTGAAGTATATCAATATATCTTCATTCTGATCTAAGAAATATTTAATTTCACTTGCACTGGAGAATCTTTCTCCCATCATCTCCTAAAGACCAATTGCCAAGATGACATCGTGTACCCTTGCAGTCATCGTTCTCGTATCTTGGGTTACAAGCGTCGTTTTCTCTAGCCTTTTCAGTTCAAACTCTCCCACAATATTTGAAAGTTCTTTTTGATCCCAGCCTCTAAAAAATGAATAGATATCTAGAAATGGATCTTTCAAATTCTTGTCAAGTTTGCGGTAGGCAAAGATGTATTGCTTTATACTGGCACCAATTACACCGGTCCTATTTTTTTCTCTAGCCTCTTCCATCAGTGTATTATAAGCTTCTAGTGTGTTTCCTTTGCTATTTATGAATATTGTTAAAACCTTCAAAAGTGCTAGAACTCCTTTGCATATCTTAACTATCTGATTTATTTGGCTAGGATTTAGTTGATTCTCATTGTCATTGAGCTCTCTTTTGAAAATCTTCAGTGCCTCCTCTTCGGGAATACTTTCAATAGCTTAGAGTTTCTTTTTTACTCCTTTACACATTGTCATTCTCACTGCATCTTTATCTCGTACAGTTATGAGCAACCTCACTTTTTTTGCATTCTCCATACTCTCAGGGAGAAGTTGTGTTAGTGCATCTGGGCCTAGTCCATCCATATCCGGAAGCAAAACATTGTTGATATAAATAAAAGCTTCCTATTTCCCAAATGGCCGATCTAAATTACGGTCTTTGTCTTTCGTCCTCCTACCTTGGACGAAGTTCATACCTTGCCCTCCCGGTCCTTGTTTCTCTGAGGTTTGATACATATTACCAGGATCTCGAGCTCGGGGGGATTAGTTTATTCTCATTTTCATCCAGATCTCTTTTGGAAAGCTTCAGTGCCTCCTCTTCGGGAAGAATTTCAATAGCGTAGAGTTCCTTTTTTACTCCTTTACACATTGTCATTCTCACTACATCTTTATCCTGTACAGTTATGAGCAACCTCACTCTTTTTTCATTCTCCATACTCTTAGGGAGAAGCCGTGTTAGTGCATATAGGCCTAGTCCATCCATATCTGGAAGAAAAACATTGTCGATATAAATAAAAGATTCCTATTTCCCGAATGGTCGATCTGAATTCCGGTCTTCGTATTTCATCCTCCTACCTCGAACGAAGTTCTTACGTCACCCTTCCAGTCCTCGTTTCTCTGAGGTCTGATACATATTACTGGGATCTCGAGCTCAGGGGGATTAGTTTCCCGAGTAGAACCTATGCCAATGGGGGTACATTCTATGGCCCATGAATACCATACAAGCCCTTCAATCACATACAATGGCTTTAGAATTTGATTAACCATTTGGTGTTGGTCGAATCGCCTACTCCTACAACACCTGCACATAGAGTATATTTGGAGTTGATTTTATATCCTCAAACAAACTAACAAAAGAATATTTACACCCTATGTCTACATTAAACAAGGAGTTGTGCAGGAGCACCATCAGAATGGGAGATCTGTGAGACTTAATCTCATCTTCCTCCAACATGTGCACTAGCATTATAGATTATCAGAGTACCAACACCGGTTCAATGATTTTTTAGCATATTCAAGGCAGTGAAGAGTTGGTGGTGAGTCGATAACATCGACTATAATGAGGAGCTGGCAACAATTGACTGGAATGATGAGCATGTGGTGAGGTGTTGGCATACACTGCATAGCTCGACTGCAACAAGTAGAGCACTACAGTCAATGGTGAGGTGTTGGCATACACTGCATAGCATCGACTATAGCAAGTAGAACACTACAATCAATACATCAACTGCAACAAGTAATACATCGACTGCAGCAAGTAATACATCGAATGTAGCAAGTAGAGCACTGTAGTCAATACATCGACTACAATAACAACCATCTACACAACTTTTTTATAAATTTATAATTTTAAATTATTTATTATTTTGGAAAAATAGTGGGAAAAAATGGAACATACCAGGGCTAATAAAGTCCCATCAAAACCCCTAGCCCAATCACAAAATCAACATTATGAAATACCAAAATATAAAAAAAAATTATGTTTTCAAAATAATTAAAATATTTCTAGAGGTACTCAAAATATCTAGAGGTACTCATAGATGTATCCCTAGAAAAGCCCAACTTTCTCTTTTGATAAGACAACATGAAAAGTTGGGCTTTGCTAGGGATACATCTATGATAAAAAGAGAAAGGCCAATTTTAGTTTTCCTAGAACTACTCAAGGAAAGTGGAGCAACAAATCTCCGAAATCGATAGAATGCAAAGACAACTCAAGGCATCAAATGAAGATATAAAGATACCAAGAAATGGTTGCAACAATAAATGATGCATGTGGTCAGTGAGGCAAATACTAAAATGAGGGATCTTTTTTAACATCCCCATATTTAAATCCCCACAAATTATAATGTAATTGTATAAATGTGATTTAGGCTGGTGAGCAAATATATTTGGTCCATAGAGGCAATATTGTTTTATATGGTTGAGGGCCGAGCTATGTAAAATGTACATTGAAATAATTAATAAAAATAATAATCGTTGGTTGTGATACAATAGAGACGGTAATGATGGGGGGCTATGATTCCACAAGAGAGGGGGCTAAAGGGTGATCCAAGGGGAAACCCATGTTATTATCATAAGTTAATGTATATTTACCTTCTAATTTTCCTCTTGAGTGTATGAGAGATCAATCATTGAATTGGTGTAACAAAGTGGGTGTGAGAAATCACATCCCTTAGTTATTGAGAGTATGGGGCTAAATTACAATCAACATTGGGGAGTGTGAGAGTCAATTTGATTAGTCTTGCTTGGGAAAAAAAGAATTTTTTATGGGAAAAGAGGCAATTTTTTACATGTTGATTTTGGGCAATAAGAGAGGAGTTGAGTGTTGGGAAGAGTACCAACCATGACGTGCTTGATGGTAGCCATTATTGGGCTATGTTTATGTTGGAAATGTGGTTTGTGTGCCTATAAAAAAATTGTTATGTGTCTGTGGTGTATTTTCCTGTTGAGGAAATGACACAAGAGCCTCGTGACGGCTGTAGTGAACACTCCTGGAGTAGCTGAGAGTTCATGGAGTCCCCAACTATGAGATCCATGACCAACCGAGTGCAATGGATCCCTAGAGAGAAGTGGGAAATACTGAGGGACTATGTGCAGTGAAGGGGGATCCCATTCCTTGGGTTGTGCATGTTGTAGGGAAGAGAGTTGGTGGATTGGAACTGTCGATGGAGTAGAACCTAGGTTTTGAGCTGTTAAATGTGGAGAGTGGAAAACCAAGAGGGTCATATCTCCTTGTGGACTCATAGCCTCAGTTCGAGGGTGGCTTGTTGTTGAGGGAATATGAAAAACAAGTCTATGACTAGGAGGAATGTCCTTCGTACACAACCAGTTGGTTACGTTATAAACATATGAGTTTTCTGTTATTTTTTATGATGTTAATTCTATTGTGTAAATGGTTTTATATGAATGTTGCATGTTTGTTGTTTTTCTTGAATAGTTGCATTCATGGATTTATATTATGTTGTTAGATGCATGTTAAATCATGGGCCTACTGCTCCTTGGTTTATTTTATATGTGTGGTATTCTTTTCAATTTCATTTTTAGTAGGCGGGTATGTTACAATCAGGTATCAAATCTTTTGGTTCAAACATCGAGCTTGTATGGGCCAAGACCAATGCAAATTTGGTAAAAAATCGTTGTTACAAATTTTGGGTCTATGATGGATTTGGGGGAAATTGTGAAACTAGAGTGAAATCCCCAAATTTATAAACAATTCAAGTCGAAATTACACTCTGAAAGGTTGAGGAGATGATCTATGGAATCGATCTGCAAGTTGCAGAGTCAAATTTGGTTGGGAAGGTCAAATTATGTGTTTTAACAATGATTGAGGAGTTAGTAAAATTAATGGACCAGAATGCATTCAACTCGGTGATCAATTACCGAGATTCATCCTAGATCGGTTAAAATCTCCCAAGTTCACGGAAGATAAATTTCAAAGAAATTATAAAATTCTCAAAATTTATAATTTTCGGGATTTTTGAAAAATTATGTACAATAATGACGTGGACCGTACCTGTGACATGAACTGACAAGGTCCACAGTGGTAGTTCCATGGTGGAAAAGGCAGGGGTTGTGGAACAATGTTTATGGATCAATGGTCGAGTTCATCTCAACATTAAGAATCAATGATTGAGATTCGTTTGTCGGTTTGGGGAGGCCCGTCGAAGTTTGGAGTAGTTTGGTGGACCGACAACTGAGATCACTCCAATCTCGAAGATTGGTGATCCAGATCCAACACAAGGCTCATGGGAAGAATCTCGTGAGGAAAATTCCATGAAGGCTTTTCCAATAGGCTTGTGGGTTACAAATTTCGGGAAGAACCGCAAGCGTGTTAACTTGACACTCTTCGAGAAAAAGTCCATGAGGGCTTTTCCAATAGTATTGTGGGATGCGGATTTCGGGAAGAACCGTGAGTGTGTTAGCTTCATATTTTAAGAGGAAAAATATGCAAAGGTTTTGTCGATAAGCTTGTCGGTTGCGACTTTCGGTAAGAAGCACGAGTGTGTTAAATTAACACTCCGTGGGAAAACTTCCTCAAAGGAAATCCCAATAGGCTTGTGGGATACAACTTTCAAGAAGTACCTCGAGCATGCTATTTGATGACTTGATGGGAAGAACTTGGGAGGAAGATCCCGATAGGCTTGCAGGTTGCGAGAACATTTTTATGGTTTGTTATTTGATAGCCCGATGGGAAAATTCCATGAGAGAAATCCCAATAGGCTTACGAGTTGCGAGTTACAAGAGAAACATTTATAACATGCTACATGACATTCTTATGGGAAGAGTCTGCAAAGGAAATCCCAACAAGCTTGTGGAAAGTTTGGTTGATGGCCGATGGCGGAGAACAATGGATGATGACATATATGAATCAAGGGATGCCATATGGACTCATCAGACACATTCCATGCCATGTCATTCAGATTGACAAGGTTAGATGTAGGTCAGATTAACAAGTTGTGATAGTAGAAAATGATCATTATTTTATAAATATTTTCATATTTTGAAGGTCATCAACTTGTAGGGTCATTTTGAGGCCCTAAATTTTTTTTTAGGGGGTGTTAGAATCCTAAGAAATGTATGTACCTGTGGTACACTTATTAAATGAAATAACTCAGTGAGATCTTTCGAACGAGCCATTCTAAGCACAAAACATAGCTTGTATGAGGAAGTTACAGTTGGAACAATATAGGGTATAATTTAGGTACCTGTTTAATTCCGGAGGGCATAACTCCCTGCTTAAAATTTAGTTTGGGGCATGGGAATAGTCTGTGGAAAGATCGTAGACCATAGAAGACAACCACGGAAGTAGAATTGTATTTTTGGCACCCAATATTGTACAAGATGGAAGAACATATTTTTGTAGCATAGAGGGATAAAAATGAGAAAACAATCTAAACTTCTGCAGACCATAACTATCATCCCAGAGCTCAGATAAAGGTGAAATTTTGAGAGATAGCTCAAAAAGAAGAAATGGAGATACCCATTTGGAATCTTGGTAAAATTCAAAAGGAGTTGGTGTTTTGAGAGATAGCTCAAAAAAAAGATATGGAGATACCCATTTGGAATCTTGGTAAAATTCAAAAGGAGTTGGTGTGGAGATGCCCTTTCTAAGTCTGGAAAAATGGGGTGAAAAAGGACAAAGTTGTCATTTCCAAATTGCTGCAAATTTTTACTAGAGCATTAGATTAGAAATATGAGACATGTTGTGAACTCACTGTTATCAATATTATTAGTGTTTCGTACCAAAAAAAAATTGGTTCCTAATAGATTTTATTCTAGAAGTGATAGAAGTTGGCCTCTAAAAATATTTTGAACCAGTGAAACAAGTGCAAAAATGGGTGAAATTGTTGATTTCAAGAAGCCATAACTTTTAGCTCATAAATCTGATTGAAGTATGAGTATGGCCATTGGAAAGGTAATATAGAGGAAAACATGACAAAATGATTTATTTCTCTAAGTAATCATCTGGTTGTTTCATAAAATTGCAGGAAAAGTGGAGTTGGATTCCATGAACCATGCAACTATTGAAAGTGGAAGTTTTCCAAATAATATTGATTTTGGAAAAAAAAATTCAAGATGATGGAGGTGCATGTCAAAGGTGATTTTGGGTCAGAAAGAGTATTTAACTCATGATAGTGCCTATGCATAGGTATAGAGGCACATTTAAAGTGCTTAGACTGGCAAATAAAAAAGGGGCTTAATTTTAATAGCAGGGTATTATTAACAAGAGAGCATATGTCATCAGTGGAGATTGTGTGGTTCTGTTGCAATTTATATTTCTAGATCTCCAATGGATAGGAAAGCATAGCTGAGCTTATAGAAGTTAGTTGAGAAAATAAAGAGCTATATAGGGAAGTGCAGAGCTACAAAACAAATAATGGAAAGTGAATAAAGGTTAGGAAGAGCAGAGTCGAATTAGTATTATGTTGCTACAGAGTCTAAATTTCCTGCAAAGGAGAATCAACAAAGATTATCACATAAAATATGAAGCCCATAAGTGAAGAATGTTATCAATGAGAATGGAAAGGCAAGTTAAGACTTCATAACCATGAAGGTCAAAATGTGATGATGGATGAAGATCTTGCCACCAAAGAAAAGCAAGGAACTCAAAGATGGTGAGTAAGTCATGGGATGGGTGAGTAATCCCTGAGAGAAGGCCTAAGAATGCATGAAAGATAATTCCTAGCTAGGAAATTAGCCACTTTTGTTTAAAAGTATTTGTAGTAAGAAGGCCACTTATGTTATTAGAGTGCACAGTGGAATCAGGGAACGAGTACAAAGAATTCAAGGGAGTAGATTGGTCCTGAGTGGATAGTACATGGATTCATAGGAAATTACTCAATGGAGTAGAGAAAAGTGTTCAATTTTTTTTTGAGAAAGCCAATGGGTAGCTAGAGATAATGGCAATGGATTCCATAATGTTGATGGTTTAGATGGTTTGAAAATACTCTAATATCAAGGTGATGGATTGATATAAAGTACATCATTGCAATGTGCTCGAAGGTTTGAGCAATGTAAGGTTGAAACATGATCACCCAAGTGGAGGTAGTGGCCAATAAGGCATATTGGTTAGAAGTGCAAATGGCCAAGTGGAACTTAGCTAGAAACGTTCCATATAAGGAGAGTAGTGGAGCACAAATGAGCATAATCACACTGCATAGGGTGTAAGGATCTAGAGGGATTCAAAGACAACCATCTACAACACAAAAATAAATAAACAAAGCTGAAATAAATATGCATTGGAGTGCATGATATAAGTGATGCATGATGCATACAATAAAGATAGAATGCATGTGCATGAAGTGAGCATGTTGAGATTGAATGCTTAATGCATATTGATTTGCATTTGTGCATGTGGACATGCCTAAACATGTTTGTGGCATGCTTGTAGACTGAGGATAGTATGATGTTATATGTGAAATAATGATATTATGATAACTGAATAATACTAATGATGGATTGTGTATTTAGGAAAAATGGTATAACAAGGATGAAAATGATGTTGATGATGTTGTTGTATATGAAAGCCACTCATATGAAGACAAAGAAGGATGGTGGGGATGTTGATCAAAGGTTGGTGAAGGGAGATTGTGATCTTCTACAAAATATAAGTTGATCAAGTAGCATCAAGTAATGTAATAATGACCATGTAGGTATGTATTTGGGTTGGTTATGATGCATAATTGTTGAAGGGAATTGAGGTAAGATTTCTCTTAATCAAAATTTGATAATTGAATCAATAAAAAGGAAGAGGGCCTTGAGTATGCAAATATTATTTATTGATTGAATGAAATCATGCAAGACTTAATAGCATGTGTGTTATATTGGTTATGAGATCATAGCCAAGTCAAGTCAGGAGACATATTCCTACTATAACAATGAATGCCAATAGAGATAACCATGTGTGAGGCCATGTTGTGGTTGGATATTGAAGGGCTATTGTGCCATACAAGTGCTTAATGGTATTACCCCGTATAACCAATGTTTGAACTGCAACCTCTTTGTCCACACTGAATAACACTAAGGGATTGTATTCCTAGTGTTGTTTATGGGTTGAAGAGGAAGGTATCCAAATAATCGAACATGTAATGGGGAGAGTTTGGATGATGTGTTAAGGCATTGAATAGACCTTCCAACTCACCATTGTGGAATACATGACATGGATATGTGGTATTCTGAAGTTAATGCAAGAATGGATTGTGTAAATGTCACCTTGGGTATTAACACATCTATTTATTGGTCATGTTTGATTGCATTATGACAATATTGGTATGATAGACAATGCATGTGCAAGGAATGATAGTTTCATTCCATTTAAGATGAATAATAGTTGAAAGTGATTGAATTTTTAGAGTAATACAATTTTGAAATCACTTTATGGACTGATTACAAATGTTGCAATGAGATGATAATGTGCATAAATATTGACAATCTGTTTGGTTGAATGAAAGTTGAGAAAATAGTAGGAAAAATGGTATTGGATATGTAAATGGTGTAAGCCCATAAGGAAGACCGATGCATTATGTTGCAAGAGCCAAACATATTGAGAAGAAATCTCATGCTTGGGAAATTTGATCTCCTATATGAAATAAATTTGGTAAAATTAATAAATGAATTGATATGATTATATCTCATGATGACTGTATGTGTGTGATGCAAATGAGATGATGGCCATTGAAGCTGAAAAGCTTGAGAAGAAGGCTACTATTAGTACACTAGAACCCTATGATTTCCACAGGTCATGGACTACCATTGGAAGTTTGGTAATGAGTTGGCGTTGCCATTGGAAACCCTGATCAAGTTTATTTTCTATGTGGACGGGGTCCTCTTATATCACTTTGTGTGAGTGCTTATAGCCAAATTATTGGTGGAGGATATTACCCACCTAGTTTCAAGCTCCATTGATTATGTTTCACAATCCCCTTTGTGTGATTCCACGTAGCATGGAGGGACTTGAGGGAAGAAGAGTACTTTGGGGTAGTTGGGTGGAAAATTATGGTTGGCAATATTGTGGCTTGGTAAGAGGAAAATTATGAGCCTTATTAGCATGTCAACTCTCTTTAGCTACTAGGGATTCACTTTTGGGAGGTAGTTTCGTACTAATACAAAAAGAGTAAGATTGCAATACACTTATTCTCCAATGGAATGTAATTTCTCACTGAGACATTTGAAAAGAAGTAAATTAATATATTGTGACAAAATTTGTAATTGTTAAGGAAATACGAGCATATGAAAAATTTTGTGATGAAGTTTTGTTCGAAGGGGGGTGTATGTAGAACCCCGCCTTCTTATGCATTCTATAGTATTGACATATTGGCTAGTGTCATTGTATATGAAGGTTGTCAATCATATTGGTTAAGCATTGGTAAGAATATTAATCACCTTGTTAGCCATGATGTTTGGATGCATATGATATGAGCTAACTACTAAAATGTGCAATTGACGGTCCACATTAAATATATGGTGCATACATAGTCTTATGGTGCATGTAGGACAATGTGTATGTCAATGGCACTTTTGGTGATTTTTTTTTATTATGGACCATCAATTAGTTACATTGGTGCAAATTGTGTCCTTGTGGTGGTTATGGAATGAGTATGTGTCGTATTACTATGTAGCATATAATGTTAATATGGTCATATGATTCTATATGGATTTGACAAACAACGATATGGATTTTCATGCAGATATCATCAAGTCCCACACTAACATGGTTAGATGATGGGAGCCACCCGACAATACAAATAATATGATGTGGAATATTACATGCTAGCATGAAGGGGTTATGAGTTGAGATC
The DNA here is from genome assembly GCA_000966675.3 of Picea glauca. NCBI lineage: Eukaryota > Viridiplantae > Streptophyta > Pinopsida > Pinales > Pinaceae > Picea > Picea glauca. The sequence continues at coordinate 424,217 of JZKD02S0112379.1, forward strand.
ACTCTTAGGAGGGTATGTGTGACCCAACAATTAGCACATCACCTTTTATATGAAGGAATGTTAGGTTTGGATTGAGTTGACCTAGAAATGCATAAGTTATGACTTGATTGGAATTGAGATGACCCTAGATATTTTTGTATTACCTATGGATCTTTTAACAATCAATAAGACACATATTTTAATCTTAGTATGACACTAGTTTGAATAACATTGTGACACTTTGGTTGATATGACTTTCAAGACACTTAGTGAATCATTAATGAGATGCATGTTGTACCAATGTGGCATTTGAAGAGACACTTAGGTAAAGTGTGATATGACAATTGGAAAGCATAAATGTGCAATTATGCATGTTGTACCAATGTGGCATTTGAAGAGACACTTAGGTAAAATGTGATATGACAATTGGAAAGCATAAATATACAATTATGCACTATAGTGATAACACTTGGAAACTATGCATATTAGTTATGATGGGTGGAATTCATTTCTTACATTTAATTGTGATAAATTGAAAAAAGTTGAATAGATTATTAACTTTTTGTTCTATTTATTTTTCTTGCTTGATAAGCATAGGTTGATTGTTATCATTTAGATAATAATGAAAATAGTTAAAGATTGGAGGAGTTAGTGTCGGGTCTAAGGAAACAAAAATAAAGCACTACATATGGTATCAAAGCTAGATTGACAATGTAACTACATAAATGACAAGAAGGTGGGACACTACACAATGTTTCTCCTATGGTGTTGATACACTCCCAATATTTTCTCTATAAGCCCAAGAAACCCACAAAGCTTCAAAATTTCTTGTAAGCAGGTGTTATCAAGCTTTTTGAAAATGTAAGCAAGGGCACCCTTGTCATTGAAGGTGGAAAGGTGATAGTTGTCCATCATAATTGCCAAGCAAGCTAGATGGGAATCATAGGTTTTATTGCAATGTAATCTCGCCATTTCTCTACAAATAGTCACTCATTTGGTCTTGCAAAATTATGACTCTTTTTCTTGCATGGCCACCATTAACCATAGAAAATTTATAACATAACTAGACCATAATAGAAATAGATCAAGCCATTACCCCTTCTTCACAACAATCGCACGACAATTATACACCATGGTTAATTTACATGCTTTCACTCCAACCCTAAAAGCATGTGATGATCTCATGATACACATTTTACAACAACAAACAAAAAAAATACAAGCTCCACTCCATCCAATGGTTTTTTAATTTTTAATTCAAATTTCTATCTTCATTGAAAAGCCATCCAAACCTATGAGACATGAAGGAAGGAACTATGCCCTAAAACTTTGATAACATAAAACAATGACATGACAGATGCCCAAACTTTAACATGTTTTATTCATAAAACAAAAAACAATATTAATTAATAGCTCTCCTATACCCCTAAAGCAAAGCAAAAGACCTTACCCTCCCTCCCCATGATGGAGAGCACTATAAATGTATCCTCCCAATGATGGAGAGATCAATCTTTTGGTACATATTTTAGTAGCAATAAACTTATTCCCATGATGGAGAGCACAATATACTTATCCTCCCAATGATGGAGAGATCTTGATCATCATGTCAATCTCAAAATCACATGAAAGTTGTCCTACATTGGTTAGACACTTCCTTAGAATTAAGTGGGAAGTAAAAATATATACCTAGTGTTTGTTTCCACAAATATGGTGGTCTACCTGAAACGTAGCACTGAAAAATTAAAATAAAGAAAGAAAAGTCAAAAAGGACGAAAAACCAAACATGAAAAAGATTCTTGTACCTACGCTACAATCCGCTCGCTTCAGCGCTTGGATATTTTTTTATGGCGCGCAACCTACAGTCCTGGTTTTACCCCCCAGAGCCACATGGAGCATGCCGGGTGCATGTGCGTGGAAAACGTGTTGCCGGGCCGGAGATCCTCTCGGAATAACAGAATATTCTCAAGAATACGATTAGGTGACCCCAAAAATTGCATCTCCGGCCTGACGGTAACTGAGACCGTCAGACGACTTCTCAGGCATGAATACGGTCACTGGACACAATCAGCTTTTTATGCTAGGTTTCAATTTTGTAACATTTTACCCATGTGAACTTGTTGTCGCCTTTCGCCTTCTGTCTGAGAGTGAAAGCGAACTGAGCGGCTGAGCCCTTCCAAGTTCCCGCTTACAAGCTACATGTAACGTGGGAGATTCGAACGCCGGCGGCCCTGGGCCGAGTCACAGAAACTATTTTTTAAACGTTTATTGGAGGAGGGTTTGGTTTCTCGACGCAAGGGATTGGATAAGGAAGACAACTGTGTTTCCGGCGCCAGCTGGATATGACGTGGATCCCGTGGTCACAGTAGAATTGACTTCTTGGGGTTACCTACAGGAGGACCTAGCTGACGTCAAAGATTACTGTGTTGGTTGGGAGTTGCTACCCGGAATCGGGAGCTGTGTGGGAAGAAAGAAAGGATAATGATTTGATGGAGGAGAGAGATTTCGGGGCTGAAGGCACGCTGGCGCCAGCTATAAATTCTGTGAAGTTGAAAGCTGCAATCGCCTTCTTGTGTGTGCGTTTAACGTGACGAGCTTCCCTCGGAGGACCAGGTTTTGATGTTCGCCTCTCTTTATTTTGATCTGCTTCTTCGTTTTCATTTTGAGTAAAATCTTCATTAATCGGTTTTTCCTGGTCGATTTCTTGTTTTCAGGGGACGCACAACTGCTGCTCTTAAGGTATTGACCTTCATTCTTCGGTTTTTACATCTTGTGAATCTAATGAAAATGTCTGTTAAATTAATTTGGATGTCTCGTGTCCGGACTCCGCTGTCTGCTGTTTTTTATTGATCTTGTGAATTTAATGAAAACGTCTGTTAAATTTAATTTTTATGTTTCGTTCCGTAATCTGCTGTTTTCGGTTCCTTCATGCCTGAGACGTGTTGCTTGAGGTCGTTGAAGTCTTTACACGCGACGCTGTGAATGGCATTTGCGCGAGGTGGAGCGTTAAAATTTGAGAAATTCAAGCTGTGATATCTTATGAGATTCTGTAAAAAGAAAATCTAAATATATGCGAATGAAAATTGTTTTTTAATGGACTCGTGCGATTAGTATGTGAAACTTTAATAAAGGTTACGGTCGGAAGGATACGATTTTAGAAGGATTTTTAAGGATCTTTAAGAATTTTAAATTTTTTAGGATCTTTAGGACGTGGCTTTCTTGTATCGATACTGCACTCCGCTGAATATTCTCTGCTAGCAAGCAATCAGGTTTTTTTCGTTGTGTAAGATCGCTTGTCGGTATTTTGCACCAGAAACCCTCGCTTTGGTCGTATCAAAATAATATAGGAAGTAATCATACAAACAATGCCATAATATGCCGGTATTTAAAGTTTAAGGTTCACTCGCATCAGAGTTTTGCGTGCTTTTTTAAATGCAAGATCTGGACATTCTATTTTTGTGTTTAAGAAATCTGAGCTTCCAAAGGATTCTCTGCCGTTGCCGTTGGCCATTCTAACTCCGTTTCGTCCGTGCCGTTTGACACAAATATATAGTGCAAACTTACAAAGAATGGCTTAATGTGCCGGTATTTAAAGTTTAAATTTCACTCGGATCAGAGTTGTGCGTGCTTCTTTAAATTCAAGATCTGGACTTTCTATGTTTTTGTCTAAGAAATCCGAGCTTTAACGATTGCTAAAGGATTCTTTGTCTTTGCCGTCGCTTGTGGCCATTCTAACTTCGGTTCATCTTTGTGCCGTTTGAAACAGAAATCTATAGTATTTCAATATGACAATCACATCGGGTGTCAAACTCGCCGACGGGCAACTATTTGTCCATCACAAGCGGGTTCTGTCAGGCGTTCCGGAAAATGTGCTGTTGACTTCTGCTTCAGGCATCGGCCATGCAGACGGTGTATTCATCGGAGCTCTGTGTTCGGAGAGTAACAGTCGCCATGTCGTTCCTCTTGGCACTCTTGAGTAAGTATTTCTGCTCAGTTCAGCCTAAACAAACCTGAAAAATATCATTGTGAATGGTTGTGTAACTAAGTTTTTGGTGTATTTGCTCTATATTTTTTGACAAATATATAGTATATTGTTACAGTAATAATATTGCTTGCTTCCTGGCGAAAATTGTAGGGATGTTAGATTCTTGGCTTGTTTCCGCTTCAAGCTTTGGTGGATGTCCCAGAAAATGGGAAGTTCCGGAAAGGAAATTCCTATGGAGACTCAATTTTTGCTATTAGAAAGCAAGGCTGATGAAGAGGGAGAGCAGACACTATACACTGTTTTCTTGCCTCTCGTGGAGGGTTCCTTCAGGGCATGTTTACAAGGAAACGAAAATGATGCATTGGAGCTCTGCTTAGAGAGTGGTATGCCCCTATTTCTCTTCACGCCTCCTTGCATCAAGCTTTGCTGCCTCCATTTTTATGTTATCGTTGCTTAAGAATCCAAAGCGTTATGTATAACATTTACATGCGTTAATGCACTATGCAGGGGATCCCGCCATGGAAGAATTGTCCTTTACACATTCGCTGCTTGTCAATACCGGAACAGATCCATTTAAAGTGATTACAGATGGGATAAAGTGAGTCAGAAGCTATTGTTTATCGCTAATCTATGCAGACATTAGTGATGTCTGATCATGCAGCTTGAGCTTTGCTTTTCCTGATTCAGGCATCATTGAAGTAAATCATATTGACAATGTGATTTCTCAATATTTCAGGTCTGTAGAGCTTCACTTGCAGACATTCCGTCACAGAGAGGAGAAAAAGGTCTGGCCGATATTTTCATTTCGGTTGATCACCTAATTTTTGTCGCTTTCCTATGCATATTCCTATGATTTTCAAAATGCAAATTTCATTAAATTCATTGTCATCCATTCGATTATCTTTAAAATTATTTAGGGCCTACAGCATCTATTTTTCATAAAATATGCAGATGCCTGGCATTGTTGATTGGTTTGGATGGTGTACTTGGGATGCCTTTTACACTGCTGTTTCAGCAGAGGGTGTAGAACAAGGGCTAAAGAGGTCAAGTCACTGTTCATTCTGTATATTCAAAATAACTCAGTAGCCTCAGGGGAAGGCAAAAGCTTATATTAAGAAATTCTTCCAAGTTCCCTGTTGTTTCTGTATGCATCTACTGCAATTCACTGGTTGTGGTTGTAGGCTCTAGAGTAAGGTTGGCATCTTACATCTGTGTCATGTTACAGCTTGTCAGAAGGAGGCACCCCACCACGTTTTGTCATCATTGATGATGGCTGGCAATCGGTTGGCACGGATCAGAGACAAGAAGATGCTCCTGAAAAAGAGTGGGATTTTCTTTCACAATTTGTCCGTAGTTTAGGAGCTATAAATATATTATTGGTTATTGTGAACACCTTGATATACTAAAGAATACTTAAACATTTTTAGTGTTGCGTCGATCAGGCTTATAAGGCGCTTGACTCGTATAAAAGAGAATCACAAATTCCAAAAGGACGGGAAAGAAGGTGAACAGCAGGAAGACCCAGCTTTGGGCATTCAGCATGTAGTTCGAATGGCTAAAGAGAAGCATCATTTAAAGTAAGTTACAGGCTTTCTCTTGCAAATTTTACCCCAAATGCCTCCAATTTACTTTCGGTTTCTCTGTCATTTGCAATTTTACTACATATTTTCTTCATCCTCCTACTTTTTTGGTATTTCCTTCCATTGGTAGGTATGTGTATGTATGGCACGCAATTACAGGCTACTGGGGAGGTGTTAAACCAGGTGTTTCTGGAATGGAGCATTACGACTCTAAAATGAAGTACCCTATAACTTCGCCAGGTGTCTTGATCCATGAGCCAGGATGGCACACAGATAATATGGCCATTCAAGGGCTTGGTTTGGTGGATCCTAAGAAAGTTTTCCAATTCTACAACGAATTGCACACTTACCTGGCAGCAGCAGGAATTGATGGCGTCAAAGTTGATGTTCAATGCATTCTCGAGACTCTTGGAGCAGGTCTCGGTGGAAGAGTGGCATTAACAAACCAATACCACAAGGCGTTGGACGCTTCTGTGGCTAGTAATTTCCCTGACAATGGCTGCATTGCATGCATGAGTCACAACACAGATGCACTTTATTGGTAAGAACATATGGTTGCTCCTTTAATATTTTCAAATTTACTTTGGTTTATCTTTCCGGGGATCGACCTATCATCCATTTTTATTATAGTTCAAGGCAGACAGCGATTGTAAGGGCTTCAGATGATTTCTTCCCAAGGGAGCCTGTATCTCACACCATCCATATTGCCTCAGTTGCTTACAACAGTGTCTTCCTCGGGGAGTTCATGCAACCTGATTGGGATATGTTTCATGTAAGCAAATAACAATTTCCAATTACTGTTATAGTTTGATGCCACGGATTATTTATTTTCTCATCATTGCATTTATCAGTGATTACTTTGGGTAAATAATAATTCGAACAGTACAATATTTGCAGAGTCTTCATCCAGCTGCAGAATACCATGCTGCTGCACGGGCCATTGGTGGTTGCCCTATATACGTTAGGTATAACAAAACTTCAGTCTGATTTGAAGAACTAGATTTGTCCTGTCCGATATAAGTTGGCAGGATCATTAAACCACCGGAAGTCATATATAAACATTGACAATATCGCTGGATTGGTATATTTATCTCTGATTTTATGGATCTGCGCAGTGATAAACCTGGTCATCACAACTTCGAATTGTTGAGGAAGCTGGTCCTCCCGGATGGATCTATTTTGCGACCACGATTACCTGGCCGGCCAACTTCTGATTGCTTGTTTAATGATCCCAACCGTGATGGAAAGAGGTATAGATGGCCGGATTAATATTCCACCCTGAATCTAAATCAATAATGTATTCATTTACAAATTGCTCTGTTCCAAGCCAGAAATTTTGCTTTCAGTAATTGGCAACCTGCACACATGTTATTTGTATTCATTTACAAATTGCTCTGTTCCACGCCAGAAATTTTGCTTTCAGTAATTGGCAACCTGCACACATGCAAGCCAATGGTGTCTTATAGACAATGACAAACATGTTGGTTGCAGTTTGTTGAAAATTTGGAACATGAACAAATACACAGGAGTTTTAGGGGTATTCAATTGCCAAGGAGCTGCTTGGAGCAATGTAGAGAAGAAAAATGTATTTCATGACAAAAACCCAAATACATTATCCGGAAGTGTTCGAGCTCAAGATGTACATTTGTTGGCAGAGGCAGCAGAAGACGATTGGGATGGCGACTCTGCAATATTTTCTCATTCTGGTATAAATAGCTTCTCATATTGCCTGCATCTGGGGTTGTTTCTAAGGCAATCCTACGTTATACTCCTGCAATTATTCTGAGATTATTTTCGCTTGCAGGTGAACTCGTGCGTCTTCCAAAACACGCAGTTTTACCAATCACACTCAAAGTTTTGGAAAAAGAAATTTACACAGTCTCGCCAATAAAGGTTAGCATCCTGCATACTAATAATGCAGGCAATATTGAATATATTGGTTTACAACTTACTAATGTGGAATCACGTTCATTTTTTATTTATTTTGCAGGGTTTAGGAACAGGGGTTTCTTTTGCTCCGTTGGGTCTTATTGATATGTTCAATGCTGGAGGTGCTATCCGTGATTTAGAGTACCAAATTCACCAAGATTCCGAGTTTTCTGAGGCAACCGAGATTCTTGGAATGCCAACAAACCCTTATGAAAGCGGCCAATTAAAAACAGCAACAGTGAAGATTACAGTCCATGGCTGTGGACGGTTTGGAGCGTACTCATCAGTCAGACCACGGAAGTGCTTAATTGGGTCTTCAGCATGTGACTTCAGTTATGATCCTGACTCAGGCCTTCTAGCACTGGTTTTGGAGACACCAATTGAGGGACAACTATGGAACGTGACAGTTGAGGTTTAAGCAAAAAAATGGCTTTCTAACCAGCAACAGGTCTGCCAAGTTCCTGTGCACAAAGCCTTAAAATGTAGGATTTTCACTTGTCATTCTTAATCAAAGAACCAAAAATAGAAGTAGTATGTATCTTCATAGCTCACTCTCTTTTGGTATTTATCTTATTATGGCGTCTATGAAGGCTTGTAAGCAAGATGTGAGTGCTTCACTTCTTTATATCAAATTCAAGAAAATCGATTCGAGAGATGTCTAAAGTAGCTATATCGCTCTTCCATCTTTTGGGCTATTCGTGTGAAAACAAATACACTTGGTAATGAATGTCGAAGGGGATTTGCAACTTTGGTAATAAATGTCGAAGGGAAGATGTAACTGACAAGATAGGTTGAGTAATAGTTTGCGTCCACTATCACATTACATCACACTACATCGAGTATATTATTTCTTCTGTTTTTAAGGTTTTTTTTTTTTTTTTTTAAGGTTTTTTGGCAACTTTTTTTGTTTGATTTTGTTAGAAATTAGGTGATGAATGATTGAATATGTAGATTTGAGCGATTAAGTTTGTATAATTCTAGTGTTCCAGGGGTTTTTCATCAAGTTGAATTCATTTATACATTCAGAAATGTAATTTAAACAACATAAAATAAGGATTTATCCAAATTTATAATTCAGGCAAAAAACCCCCAAAAATAAAATATTTAGCCAATGCTTATATATAGATATATTAATATATCCCTCACACTCCTCACACTCTCATGTGACCAAGTGATATTATTAATTTTTGAGTAAATTTAAAACTCTAAAATTCATATTATTATTTTTTTAAGTAATTTTAAAACTTTAAAAGTTTTTTTTTTGAGTAGTTTTAAAATTTTAAAAGTAATGTTATTAATTTTTGAATTATTTTAAAAATCTAAATATAAATGGACATATTAGATTATTGCCTAACTAATTAATCATTGTACTATTTTTCAAAAACTATTATCAAGTTATATATTAATAAAATTATAAAAATTAAGCTTAAATATGGAATGAGCTATCTTACTTATTTAATGAAATGGTTTGTATTATCTCATATAATTTGTTGAATATATAAAATATGTAATCCCAAGAATTATAAGATTATTATGTTCACATATATTCTCGTCAAGCTTTTTGTTATAATCTACAAAATAGTTAAGAAATCAGGTTTTAAAACTAGACATTAACAAAATCTTTATATGACTATTAAACAATTGCTCATATTATGATTATCACGTGGCTGCTCATGTTTTCAACTGTAAAGGAGTGATTATAGAAGAGGTCTATTTTTCTTCTTTTTAGATTATATATTGATAAACTAGAACAATATTTTTAAAGCTATTCAAGTTTGCAAGGAATGTTCTTTCTCATTTTTCTTTGTTTTTAATGATGTTATCTTTTTCTCATTCACTTTCAAGAGAGTTCAAAGGAAAGTATGTTTGTTAGCAACATTTTGTGATCATAAGAAATTTAGTTGAATATTGGGAAAAAATGGTGAAATTTTCTAATAATACACTCGCCAACTTGTATTTCACTTATATAGCTCAGCACGTCATGAACACAACATCATGCACCTACTTAAGTATAATTCTTAGGCCTACACTTCAAATTAGGACATGCATATCAAATACAACTATGCAAAGGATATGCTTCCTCACTATCTTATAGAGGCAACATTGTCATTGTTAATTCCAAGATATTCCCTCCAAATTGAAACTTTTTGATGTATGGTTGAAGCTGGCAACTATATATACATCTCAATTTTAAGATTTCATCCTTAAATAGATAGAGTGGGTATAGTTAGATAAGGTCCAAACACTTATGCTACAACACTTTATAATCTATTGCAAGCAAACGATCCCAAAATGTGTTGTGTGCAGAGTTTAGTGCAACTACTTGCAAGTTGGTCACTTGTTTACATAGAGTAAATAGTATAACTTATGTTGCTTCTAAAAGAAGCACAATACCCATATGTGGCACTATGTCCTTAAAACTTAGCTTTTAATTAGTCTTTTGATATATGATGTTGGTATTGATTAGTCTCCTTTGTACTCTAGAGGAACAATATTTATGTGGATTGACTACTTCATGAGTGTTTTTAGATGCCTTACACCTTCATCTTAAAAAAAAAAGATTAATGAGTATATATAGATATATATCTTCGGGAATTATACTTAAAAAACATGCATCTAACCTTGTAGCACTATAAGCTCCAAGCTAACCTTTTATGTTTAACATTTTTTGCATCTACCTAACAAAGTTACCACCCATCAAAAAAATCATTTGAAGAAACTATTGAAACGACATTATATTCTTTTGAGATAGTGTGGTGTCTATTTAAACCAACTTAGAGTGGATACTAACTATGATATTCCCAAAAATCAACATATTTATAAATTGTGTACCTTGAAATTGAGACTAAAAATCACTTCATCTTTTGTTGGTCAATATACTATGACATTAAGCTAATTTACATAGATAAATGACACAATGTTCAACCTCCACAATCTAAATAGAGACCTAATTACCAAATATTGTATTCTTGTAAGATATGCAATACAATGGCAAGAGACATTGTATTTAGAAGTTCACTCTTCACCCATTAGTAACTCATCCAATATCAAACAACAATATACTATATCCCTGCAATTTTTTTATGATGTTTTTAATTACCAAATCCTTGGAGGTTTTATACTTGTGAATGATGAGAAATCAGACACTCAGTATTTTATAATTATCTTAATTCTTAATAAGACAATTATATATCTAAGTGTGATGTATTATTTTTTCACAACATTTTTAATTGGTTTGTAAATAATTTTAATTTTAACATAATAAAACAACTAGTATGTGTACATCTTAATCTCAATCTCTTTAAAGTATTTATAGGGGCCATAATTATTTATGTGAAAAGAGTTTAAAAATCCCAACCTAAGATAAAACTAAGATAGTTTATTTTATTTATATATATTTCACCTAAATATTTTTTAACAAGAAAAGCAATTGCAATTATTTTTTTATTTTATTTATACACTTCACTTAAATATACATGTAATACACATTTTTCACTATATAGTGAATTATGCATACATTTAACATATCTCTTTTATTCTAAATTATAAAAAGTAGAGCTCACTTTTCTCAATAATACTAACTAAAACATATTTAATTTAAAATAAATATAAAAATCATCACATTAAATATTATTAAAAAATTACATTATCATAATTACAAAAAATTACAAATATTAAACATTAAAATTTAATAAAACTCATAAAATCCAACACATCTAATATTTATATTATCATTATTAAATAAAAATACTACTAAATATTAAAACCCAATAAAAATCTTAAAAAATCCCAATACATCTCATATGTACACTATCTTTGTTAAACTTCCTCCAACCACCCACCATAATAACATCATCATGCACCATAATCACATCATCATGCAACCACCAAATGAAACTTAAAACCCATTTCACAATTACATCAAAATGAAATTATAATCTTACTAGTTGGTGATATTATGTTTAAAATTAAAGTAAGGAGTGGGCTAACTCGAGAGCAATCTTCCTTCTCGAGTTATCTTTTCAGCATGTCCTTCGGCTACCCGTTTTTAAATTTCCCGAACACATGGGTTGGTTTAAAATGAAGCAAAATCCTTAAGATAGATTTCTGAAACGCATAGAACTTTGATCTATGCAAAACTCAAACTAAACCCTTGAAAATCTAACAAGTCTATTTACTCCCGAATTAACCTACTCCTTAAAGTAAAACAAAAATATACCTCATTAAAAAACCAAAACAATGTATTTTAATTATTTGAAAATTCACAACAAACATTGTATTCTACAATCACATCAAAATCAAACTAAAGTAAAACAAAATCGCATCAAAATCAAACTACAGTAGGATGTAACTAGACATCTACATGTGATACCATGGTCAAAATTGAACTAAACAATAAGTAATACTATGGTCCACTGATTATCTATCAAATCATCTTGCTGGGGTTTACCTTTTATCCATCAAATCATTTTCAATACGTCTCCATGGCCAACTATGAAATCCTGGTTCATATTTACATAATTATATTCACGAAGGACACTGAAGCAAATAGAAAGTATGGGCGTATTGGGCAAATAAATATAAAGTATTGGCATATAGTTATAAGAGTATTGGCAAATATGCCTATCGATATTCATTTTGAATATCGATATGGACATAATCATATTTATATATTTACTAAGTTAGAAAGTTTATTTGAATTATTCGTATGGTATGATATGTTTATAAGAGTAAAAATTAAGGAAGAAGGTTAACAGTTTTATGATTTTAAATTTTTAGAGTTTATCATTGTAGATATTTAGTTATAAAATCTTTGTTAAAATTGTAATTTTGAATTATTAAAATTATTATTTTTAATGTAAAATTGGATTTAGTATTTTTGAACACTCTTACTATAAGTTGATTTTGCAATGTTAATAATTAATATTACAATTCCATCAATCTAAAATGATTCTGGTTAGATTTCAAACAAAAATTGTTGGTTCTCCTTCCCTTTATTTTAAGTGGCTAGAAAAGATCAAATTCGTAAAACGTTTAAAGTACATCAAAATTAAGTACTCTATATTACACATTTGGAAGTAAAATACATTTTACATTTTTTAGGTTAGCAAGATATTGCATACTCAAAATTATCACACTAAACATTGACAAAAATTATTTGATGATGTTGTTTATTCTCTCCTAAAATTAATAAGACTTATTGACAAATAAAAAGAAACAAATTAAATGTTCTTCAAAACATTTATATTTGAGCATGGTCAAAATGAAAATAACAAATAACAAGGTCATTATGATTTTCATAAGTGAGGGGTCCTCAAGAGTAATTAAATTACAAAACTAGTTATATTTGTATCTTATATTATTCATGGTAAGACAATTTTTAAAAAATAGTGTTCATCCATAACCTCCTTTGCATCACAAATTTGTGCATTTGAGGGTGTTTTTGGCTTAGTCCAACAATCAATTTTGGTATGGAGCCTATGAGCATTGTTCTTGATTTTGACAATATTGATTTTGTTTTTTAAGTTTTTCAAGTTGAATCAACCAAATTAGGATTTATAAACTCTTTTTAGTATTTCATCTTCTTCTTAGTAATGATTTCATTGTCATTATTGGTCTTATCTTTAAATGACATAACAATGTGAGATTTTACATTGTCAATCTTATTAAGTGATTGTGTTCCTTTATGTTTCAATAATTAAGCCAAGCCTCAAAATTTCTAAACATTTTTTAAGCCTATGGTACTTACTATTCATATGAGGAGCAATAATAGGGACCATATCTTTGCTCAACTTTGAGCAATTTATGTTTCCAATCTAAGTAAATGAGCATGCCTTTAGACTCTATAGAACAAACAAATTAGCATTTAATGTTATGCGAGAAGTCCAATTGTATGCATGACGTAAATATGGATAAAGTACAAATTCTAGTCGAGTGGAGGGAAACTACTTTCCAATTCTATAAAAATATTTTGATAGAACTAATAGTGCCTATAAATGATAAGAACTGAAACAAGAAAGTCAAAATCAATATCAATATTGTGAAACAAGTATCTCCCTTTTCATCAACGTTATTTTGCACATTTATAGATGAATCAAAAGATTGGATTATGAATGATGGAGGGGGGAACTACATATAAAAAGATACACTTTGCTATCATTTTTTTTATGTGGATGATGTCACTTCGTTGACAAAAGAAAAAGACAACCTCCAAAGAAAATCAATTTCCTTAAGAAAATTGTGTCACGACTATGACACAAAAGTTCATTTAGACAAAACAAAGATAATGGTAATTGGTACTCATGATAGGAATATTTTCATTACATCCAATGATGCAAAGTTTAAAGTTGGTTCTTCTTTCAAGTACTTAGGCCTACAATTTGACTCTAATGATGAGTAGTACAAATTACTATTCATACTAGGAGAATATTAGGAGCAATAATAGGGAGCATATCTTTGTTCAACATGAGAAATTTATGTTTCCAATCTAAGTATCTAATTATGCTTTTAGAGAACATAAAAAGAAAAACATTTAATATTCTATTGGATGTCCAAATGTATGCATGATGTAAATATGGAGAAAGTATGAATTCTAGTTGAGTGGAGGTAGGGAGCATATCTTTGTTCAACATGAGAAATTTATGTTTCCAATCTAAGTATTTAATTATGCCTTTAGAGAACATAAAAAGAAAAACATTTAATATTCTATTGGATGTCCAAATGTATGCATGATGTAAATATGGAGAAAGTATGAATTCTAGTTGAGTGGAGGAAATTGCTTTTCATTTTTATGATATTTTTTTGATAAGACTAACAATGTTCATAAGTGATAAAAATTAAAGCAAAAAAAAGTCGAAATCAATAATAATATTGATAAAAAAATCGAAATCAATAATAATATTATTATGTAACAAACATTTCCCTTTTCAACAACATTATTTTACATATCTATACATATTCAATAAATTGGATTAGGAATGATGGAGAGCGAGCACTATGTATATCAGGGTACACTTTGCTATTATTTCTTTATCTGGATGATGTCACATCTTTGGCAAAAGGAAAATATAACCTCCAAAGACAACCAATTGCCTTAACAAAATGTGCAAGGTAAATGTAGACGAATTTAATATTAGTTGAAGATTATTAAAACAAAATGTGCAAGGTAAATGTAGACGAATTTAATGCTAGTTGAAGATTATTAAAACAAAATGTGCAAGGTAAATGTAGACGAATTTAATGTTAGTTGAATATTATTAAAGCTTCGTCTTCAAAACATTGTTGTGGAAAGAAGCTTTACATGGTTGTTTGTTGCCTTAACAAAATGTGCAAGGTAAGTGTAGATGAATTTAATGTTACTTGAAGAGTATTAAAGCTTCGTCTTCAAAACAGTGGTATGGAAAGAAGCTTTACATAGCTGCCTTGTTTTAGATTTAGATTTATTGAAAAAAAAAATGATAGAAAGTGGTAGAAAGGTGAGAGAGTTTAGGAATGATTATTATTAAAAAAAGTCAATTATAAAAGTATAAACTCTGTATTCTAAGACTTTTTATTCTATAATGTTATTAATAATAAATATGTTGGATTAGAAAGATAATCATTATATTAATTTATACAAAATATTTAATAGGTTCAAAATAAAACAAAACATGTGTAACGATTCTCGTTGTTATGACTATATGTGACACATAAGAAGTGCAATTTTTTTTTCTAAAGCAGGAAAGTAACAACGACACCAATTAATCAACATAACTTGACGATGAACACAACACACGCAAATCAGGCAACATACAACATAATGACCCAACATACTAGCACATCATGCAGTTGGATGCAACATGCAAAAATCAATTAGACAAAATAAAAATGACTACCCGCCCGTCCTACCTTACAAGGTTAGGACCTCTAGGACACATAAGCAACTCTCAAGCCCAAGTTCCCATCAATTTTGACCATTTAAGGTCTCAAGGTTGGCAACCTTTCTAAGGAACAAGGAGGTATCTACATCTCGCCCGACACAAGCAAGACAATGCCTACAAGCTAAAAGAAAATCATCAATCAACAACACAACAATACCGACCGACACACGTAACACGAACCTTCAATGTGAGCGAGAATTAGCAATAAATGAATCAATAATGCATGGCGCACAAGTAAATAACAACAACCAAACATTGGTGGCTTTTCGCCACGCACAACCAAATAATCTAAACATTTGGACATTACTTCGATCGACCTTAATTTACAAGCGAACAAGATATCTAACATACACAAACTATCTAGCAGTAACCAACTTGAGGTGCAATTTTATTTAAATTCTAGGCAC
Organism: Picea glauca; assembly: GCA_000966675.3. Taxonomy (NCBI): domain Eukaryota; kingdom Viridiplantae; phylum Streptophyta; class Pinopsida; order Pinales; family Pinaceae; genus Picea; species Picea glauca. The sequence continues at coordinate 440,013 of JZKD02S0112379.1, forward strand.
GCCATTTAATCGATCATTCATTAAAATAAAATCTGAGTTGTAAAAAAGGATGTACCTTCCGGGAGATTTCAATAAACATACAAACATCAAGTCATTGAAAACGACAACTATAATTATTCATTTAAGTAGTTCTAAATAAAGAAAAGACTAAACTACCACTTGTAATAAATCCTTACAACTTATACAATCATAGAGTTTATGCTCCATTACAAACTTTCATCTAACACCTACCAACCTAACATAAAACACAACTTTCCCATTTCTTCCTAGTTTACATTTCTTTGATCATCATGAACCTAACATAAAACACAACTTTCCCATTTCTTCCTAGTTTACATTTCTTTGATCATCATGAAGAATGACCATCAATTATATTAAAATAATTTAATATAACTCTAAAAGTTATCATTAACACAAGGTAGTGTTCCCTACTTTCCTACAGTTACAACCCCCTTCATCAGATAAATGAGTGAGCATCCTTTAATTGAATAAATAAATTAAAATCAGGGAGTGAGCATCTTTTACATTAAATAAATTAATATTAAACCAACATTTAAAATTATTCTAAACTGTAACCCAAAATAACATTTAATATAATTCTTAACTGTAAACTACAATTTAGTTATTGAAAATATTAGTCCTAAATAAATTGTTGTCAACTATCCTAAATAATTTCGATTGGTTTATACATCTGAACTTAAGCCCTGACAACATATCTTAGGCTTTGTGCTAGAAACTAGTGTTGATATCGTGGCCTAAGAAAGGTTGCAACCCGGATCTTACAGTACGGAGGTTCTGGACAACGTTAACCGTGAATCTAGGAAAATGAAAAAATACAAGGCCAACTATCAGCAAATCAATTTCACCCCACACAGATACATCTACTGCCACACTCAGAAATGGCAGAGCATAAAATCAGGAATCTGCCACTTGGTCCGATAAGTTTGTACCTGGAGTCACGTTGTATCACAGTCTGCATGATCTAGGAAGACACGATGGCTGAGATATGTTGTAGACAAAAGATACGGCCATGATTCAGTAATAAAAGCTCACAAATAAAATAAAAAGAACAACGGCTAAAACCAGGAGTGGGCACAAGGATCGGTGCCCCAAACCTTCATTGGGGCACACACCCAATCACTGCAAGAGGGAGGCAGATATTTAGCGCTAAAATATTATTGGGTCTTTTAAGACCAAACTTTATTCTAATCAAGTCGCATCCAAAATCATCGCAAGATTAACATAATGTCCAACCTAAGGCCTGAGGCAAGCAACGAAAACACTCAACAAGGTGGAAGTTAGAGCCCACAAGGGACCAAAGACTGTGCACAATTGACCATCCAATACATCTTTTCCACTTGCAAGGGTCGGTCACTTGGTACAACTAGCCTGGTGCACCACGGAGGATCACCTCTCCTCCTCGATTGTATAAGTTACATAAAGATTTCAAACACATCAAAGAGGTGCAGGGACCTACTAACGCTGGAAGGGATTACTGACATCCTAGAGCTACCACGAGGTAAATGTCTGGAAATGACCATGTTCACTTTAGAACAATCCATTTCTTGGCCCAAACGACTTGGGATTCCTCGAACCCTAAAAATGAAGATTCATAAGGTGCATTCTCAAAGATATGAAGCAACACAAAGAATATCATTGTTGTTTGTTGAGGTAAAAGCTGAGGACTCCACGCAAAATGCAAAGAAAGGAGAAACACACAAACATTGAGTTAAAGGGGAAATACGCAGAGAAAAGGGAATGGTTCGCTGGGTAAATATGGAGGCGCAGAGCCCTTGGCTTCCCCAAACGTAGAGAAAATCGCCGCATAAAAAAGTTGAGCAGAGGAATGAGGCACAAAGCCCTGGGCTCCCAAAAACACTGAGAATAAGAAGAGAAAACCGATGTGTAGAAGTGTGGAAATCACTAAGTGAAAACGGAATAAAAATCACATTGCATTAATGAAAAAAAATGTTGTATAAAGCAGGAAATCACAACCATAATATTAATCAGATAACTAAAGATTTTATCGATTATTCATCACAACATTAGAGGGAACTGAACGTCATTCAAGAGCATTCTAGATCTATTAAATACTACGTCTATCTAACCAGAAGTTCAGACAACAAGTAGTTAATGCATCCAATCACATCTAATAATTGGCATACCAAGAAGGCGTAGAAACATAAATTTAGCTACCCTTCAACAATTTATACATGAGTACACTCGCATGATAATTATTCACATATCGAAAATTTACTAAACCATTTTACACAAATTACACATGTGTGCCTTTGACCTTACAAAAATTCATACACAGGAAATTATAACTACTATTCAATACAAAATATACACATGCGTACCGTAGCCAAATGCAAAGAACTGGAATTGACTGTCCCACGCTCGTGCTCTGTCCAACTCCGACTTGCCGACCGATGAGACCTCACCGGTACCTCCCAGCCAATGCTAGGGTTACTCTTCTTCCCCCTGAGCCCCCCGAGTTGCAAAGGGGCCACACACACAATACCAGAGAATGCTAGCATCTAGCTCACCTCTCAAGGTCGAGCTACCACTCATTACCCAAGCTGGGTATCCCAACTCCCACAAGTGAAAACTCAATCAAGATGAAATTTTGGCAGTGTAACGTTACACAAGCCAAATGTGTCCATACTCCTCCTCTGCCATCCTTTTTATAGAGTTTCTTAGTCATTAGTTTCCCAAACCCTCATTAGATTTATTTTTCATTTATTTAATTAGGAAAAACCTCCCCCATACACATGTCGCCCGATCCCCTAGTTGCACCAGAAAATCAATTTATTAATTAATTAAATTTTCATATTTCCATCACCCACCTAAAAGCATTCCTAAAAACGCTCCTTGGTGTCCCATTATTCCCTTACTATTCTTAAATGACTTACGTCTTACTTAATTCCTAGTTGAGTTCATAAATAGAAATTTTCAAAGGCTAGATTCCTTACTAAGTTAGACATTCCCCTTTTTCCTTAAGTTTCCCCTTTTCTTTAAGTTTCCCTTTTTCTTTAAGTTTTCCCCTTTTTCTTTTAACTAAAAATCAGATTTAGCAAGTGTAGAAAAACAACCATTTACCCTTTCAGTGAATTTAATCCTCCATTATAATTTTTACTTTAATAAATAAAGTTTGAATTTATTTACCCCCTTCTTGTTAAAAGTCTATTTTTTTATTTTTTTTTCAGAGATTCTACTTAGACCTAGGTTTTAAGTTCACTAGGCTTGGTGACAGTTCTTAAGGGAAAATTTGTTATTAAACTTACTCATCACATCATTCATTTTAAGGCTGACCAGGTCCTAAGGAGGCACAATTTTCTAGGCACTAGGTTTATTCACTTACCAGTTAAAATTGCAACGTGCCCTTCAGGACGCACTACGTGCTCCAAGGGTGCCACTCACCTCTTTCCATTTTATTTGTGCAATGTGCCCTTCAAGACACACTATGTGCTCCAAGGGTGCCACTCGCCTCTTGACTGAATTTGGTAGAAGTCAAACCCCTAGAGTCAATACTCTGACAGGTGATCTTGTGGGAGACTAAGGGCCTCTAAGGAATAAGGACCCTTCCTTATTGCACGCCCCTTAAAATCATCGTGAGCAATTGTCACAGTTTTTCCTCATGACATTGTGGGTCTTCTCGAACTAGGTAATCGTTAACCTACAGTTCGAGCCACGACGAGAGTGCTAGTAGGCTGTGGCAGGGCATCTGCCACACCTCTCCCTCAATGTCTCTGGTTGTCGTGCGTGACCCATTTACTCCAAATGTGAGTCTGGTCGACAAGCTATCATCAGTTTGCATCCATCAACGAATCATGTCAGCAATAACAATCAACATCATAATATCTAATCATATGTACATATGTCGCATCAACAACATTCAAACCCTAACAGTCCACTCCCTGAATCGATCTGGAGTCCCAAGAGTTTCCTCAATGCCTCGACATCCTCAACGTCTAGAGTCATGCACACTTAGGAGAACCCAGTCAATAGCACCTGTCAATGTAAACACAACAAAAATACCATATCATCAAATCCACAATGTCTCATAATCATAATCAAAACAACCAATAGTATAATGACCCGGATCACTTGCACACAAGTTTCCTCAAAGAATAAGTTTGCTCAGTGCACACAAGAGCAGGACGTTATAACATACCATCATATGAGTGAAAGATATAAAGATTTGTGGTCTAGGTGGGGTTGTCTGTACCTGGTAGATGTAATTTTAATCCCCTAGACACTTAGATATGGATGAAAATGATTTTATTATTTTATTGGGATAGGCTAACCACCCATGATTGATTACATGCACCTGTCATGGTATACCAATGGGGTACAAAAGTAGTGGAGCCTTACATAAAATTACATTGTATTAATTCATATTTGGATGTTATTATGATCATATTAGTACTATGCTAGATGTCAACTCATATGGGTGTTGTACATCATGAAAAGTGAGTGAAAGCAAGTGAGAAATGGAGGGTGAGAGTGGGATATGAGGAACGAATTTTCGAAAAGAGAAAATAGATATTTTTCTAGAGAGCATTTTCATGCTTTTCATGATTGTTGTTGAGTATATATAGAGAATTTCTTTTTCTATTTATGAGAGGTTTTATGTTTGTAATTTATTATTGTTTAGTATGATTGGATAGTTTATATTTGCATATGAAAATATGATTTTTTTTATGTTTGCGCATGAATGTTGGGAATGTTGTTTGAAATTAAGATTTGAGAAGAAAGTTTATTTTTGCAATTAAGAGTTTCCATGTTTTCATATAACAATTGGTAATGGGGTTTGAATTTGAGACTTGTTTTGAGAGTTTTATTTCTATATAGGGAAAAATTTATTATTGTTGAAGAAATTTTTGGAAATAAACTATGCAAATAGTTTTGAAACATCCAATATTTCGAGTGGACACTCCACCCATCCTCAAGAAAAAAATGAAGCTAATGTATTAGAAAAGAATGTACTATTAAAAAATGGAAGGTGAGAGTGCGATATGAGGATTGATTATGATATCTTTTCAAAAAAAAGATATTTTTCAAGAAAGCATTTTCATGAATGTTAAATATGTGTAGAGAAATTTATCTCTCTATATAAGAGTTTTTAGGTTTGCAATCCATTCGTGTTTAGAATGATTAGAGAATTTATTTTTGCATATGAAATAATTTTATGTTTGCACATGAATGTTGGGCATGACGTTTGAACTCTTGAGAAAAGAGAGTTATTTTTGCAATTAAGAGTTTTTGTATTTTCACATAACAATTGGGAATAGGGTTTGAATTTGAGACTTGTTTTCAAAGTTATATATATATATATATATATATATATATATATATTTTGTTGGGCTTTGGAGCTCGAGGCTTGCATATGAGGGGTTTTACCATATGGATTGACCATAGGATTTTAACGTAAAACCTTTAATATGAGTGTAATTAAAATTGAGCTTGAAATTATCCTTCTCTCACTTCCCATCAATTTGCGAAGTAGATCAAAGGGAAGAACAATATATTGTGGTGGAGGGAAGAAGAGTATATTGTGGTGGTTGGGAAGTATAATAAAGTTGGTTCTTGGAGATTTAAAATTTTTGAGATAAACCAAAGTTGCGGATGACATCAAAGATTTGTAAAATAAACCTTAAGTTTTATGAGTAATTTTTTTAGATTTTTATATGATACAATTTCTTTGAATTAAATGTATTGTATGGTTGTTATTTTGCTAATGTTTTTACCAAAAATGTGAAATAGATAAAGGAAAATGATTATGAATGAATGATTTTCACATTGAGTATGGATGAATGAATTAAGTTTGAGCAAAAAAATAACAATATGGTATTGGATAAATAAATTTATATTAGTATTGTTGGTTATGGAAATCACAATAATCAAAATATAGTTGTGAAGTAAAAATGCTTGTTTCCCTTTGGGATTATGGGGAATTTTTAGGGGTTAAAAAGGGAAAATGATTATGGATGAATGATTCTCACATTGAGTATGATGAATGAATTAAGTTTGAGAAAAAAATAACAATATGGTATTGGATAAATAGATTTATATTAGTATTGTTGGTTATGGAAATCACAATAATCAAAATATAGTTGTGAAGTAAAAATGCTTGTTTCCCTTTGGGATTATGGGAATTTTTAGGGGTTAAAACTTAGGCTGAGAAAAATAAAATCAAAGTTTCTAAAAAGGTTATAAATTGTTGTTGATTTTGGTAGATTAAAATTAATATTTCAGTTGTAGATGATATATAACGTGACCTTAATTCAATAAGTGGTTATTATTATATAGTTGTATATATTTTGTAATGATGGAAGAAAATATATGGAACTATTTTTTAAATGAAATTGTTGTGGTTGTACTTGGAAATTATTATTTTGTGACAACAATAAAATAATGTTATCCAAGCAAATGAAAATCATTAAATAAGAATGTAAAAAACAAGGAATCTAGTTGTTGTGATAACCATTAATGCAAATACAATTGTATAGTTGATATTTTTGGTTGTTGTGACAACCATCATGGTAGTATGGTTGTAAAAGTAATTCGTTAGTTTTTTATGACAACCATTATTGCACACATGCCTATGTGACTTGTTTAAGTGTTTTGAAAACCATAATAGCACATATAATTGTAGAATTAACTTGTTTAATTAACATGACAACAACATTACATATATAATTGTGGAATTAACTTATTTAGTTGTTGTGACAACTATCATTGTACATAAGGATATATATTTGACTTATTTAGTTATGGCAAGCATTATTGCACATATTATTGTGCATTTAGCATATTTAATTATTGTGATAACCACCCTTTGTTTATGGTTGTACATTTAATTTGTTTAGTGGTTGTCCACCACCATTTCACATATTGTTGTAGAATTGTTACAAAGATTTGGAAGGTAGGTTGAAATGTATGTTCGTAATGTAGATAAAATTTATGGTTTTAGATTTCATTCAATATTATATATGTATGCATGATTATTGTGTTGAAGAATGAATTGTAGGGATTGAATATTAGGAAAATTTAGGAGGCTAAATTTCGCCTAAGCGGTAATTTTCCATGTTTTCTCAATTTTTTTTTGCTAATTTCTATTTTGTTCTCAAATGGGTTGCCCAAATTCTATAGGATAAAAGTATCTTAGTTTTAAAATGGTCAAAATTATCTAGAAACTACATAAAATCCTTAGAAATTTGAATATTTTCACAAAAATATAGCCAACTATTTTATAGTTGCCATTTTAAAAATTAGTAAGATTCACCAAGATTTCTACACTTTATGATAAGAACGAATCCTTAAAATTTTCCTTAATTGAAAAGGACACAATAAGTACTATAGAAAAATAAAACAATGTCATGTTTATAAGAAAAAATAAAATGGGGATTTTTTGTTTAATTGGTTTTTATTCAATCAATATGGATCTCTAAAATACTAACAATTATAATAATATGCCTATAACTAATTGATGATTGAAATAATATGATAATTGGTAAGCATATAGCATGGTAAAAAAGGGGTCCAAATTCAATCCCCGTTAAGTAAGGTAGGTAATTAGTAACCATAATAATAGTAGGTAGGGTTCACATCCTTTTTGTCCATGGTAATGAACCTCTTGGAAATGTGTTGTCTAACAACAAAATAGTTGGAAATTCAAAGTAACCATTGAAATTAGTTTCTTATTATGACCATAGACATAATTAAATTCAATGTAAATAAAAAGAGATGTCAAATGAATGAGTTTAGAAAGAGATCTTAAATGAATGGTTGCATTCATAACCATTGTATGCATTGAATAATAGCAAAGATATGAGTTTGAATGATAATAATTGGTAAAAATGAATACCTAATTTCCTTCCTTTAGCATCAGGAATAGATGAACCGGTGTGGTAAGAAGATTTGTCACATTTTTACCATGTTGCCTCCTTGACTTGCAATTTGAAACAAATGAAGATGACTACTTCCTATATGCCAAATCTATGATTTACTTCGTTATAAACATAAACATGCAATATAATTAGTAGTGAATTGTTATGTTGTGTTCTTAAAAAAAGAAAATTTCAACATTCGATAGAAGTTAGTGGCTTAGTGGCTTTGAAAGATAAATGCCTCACAATTATATAAAGAATTGGGCAAAATATTATGGATATATAGCCATCATGCTAAACATCATGTTATGCATATTGCTTTGGGAGTTAATAAACCTTGGATGAGAATTAATGGTAACCTTATTTGGAGCAAAGTGATTTTGGTTTGGATTAGGATATGTCCTAAGCATGCAAATCACCCCGAAAGGAGGTGATTGTAATCAAGTAGGGATCTGGCCTATAGAGAGAGATAGTTACAATATTACCATGCTTCCTTCTCTACATATAAGTTGACACAAATCAAGATGACTACTTCTTTCAAGTCAAGTCTATGGTGTACTTTACTATAGACATATAATATACTTAGTAGTAATTTTTTAGGTTGTGATATTAGATGCTTCCTTCTCTACATATAAGTTGACACAAATCAAGATGACTACTTCTTTCAAGTCAAGTCTGGTGTACTTTACTATAGACATATAATATACTTAGTAGTAATTTTTTAGGTTGTGATATTAGGAAAAATGACATTTAATAAAAATGAGTGATCATAAGATATGAATTATATATAATTATATCAAAGCACAAATTAAAAATTTGTAGGTATAAGCCTATCATGATAAAAAAAATTGGTTTTCATATTGTCTCAAGAGTTAGAAAACCTTGAATAAGCATTAATGGTCACCCTTTTTGGAGTAGAGTGATGATAATTTGAACTAAGATATTTCCTAAGCATTCAGAGCACCCATGAGAAGGTGACAATCAAGTGGGGATATGAGAGAGAGAGAGAGAGAGAGAGAGAGAGAGAGAGAGAGAGAGAGAGAGAGAGAGAGAGAGGAATCCATTTGCATCATGGAATAAGTGTTAAGGGAGCATCTTCCTCAATGAGAGGAAGTACATGGAAATGCAAATGTAAGATCTAGGTCAGGAGTAGAATCTCTTTAACTTTGATATGACTATTTTCTAGGATAGATCTCATCTCTGGTACCAAGCTAGATATTATTATATTGAATAAGCAATAGCTTTTGTAGTCAGTAAATCTCAAGCATGACTATCTATTAGATGACTTTTTCAGGAGATCATCTTTGAGTTGTTCATCTGGATAGTGTCGTTTCGTTTTCCATCATCATTATCACAAACTCATAGGGGAGATTTATGTGGAGCACACTCACATTGCTACTTTTTTTCTTCAGCAAAATACTTTAGGGTTTTTTAGCAACCCTAGAAGTTGGGCTCAAATTACTTGTAATGATTGATATGCACTTTAAATTATCACTCTTATCATCACCTCGTCCATAGTAAACTTCCTTGCAACCTTGATCCTTATACAATTATCAACCTCAATATGTAAATCCATTGTTTCATTCAACCTGATTAATATCTAGCATATCATCCCATGATTGAAGTGGAAGGTAATATTGATAACCAACCCATAACAATTTTAATTGATTATGGAGCTAGCCATAGTTACTTAAACTCTAACATTGTTGAAAGATTTCACTTACAAAGGAGTAAGCATAATAAATCTTGGTTAGTTTAGTTAGCCATAGGAGCTAAGAGAAAGATCAATGAGTTGGTCAAGGATTTTCTAATAGACATGAATGGACTCAACACAAAGGTAGATGTGAGCATCATACCTTTGGGTTCATATGACTGTCTAATTGGCATGGATTGGTTGGAAAAGCACCATGATGTCATAGACTATTACAACAAGACCATAAATTGTCTTGATGAGGAAGGGAGGCAAGGAAAGATTCAAGGCATTCCAAGAGTTGCAGTTGTTAGGGAGATGTCATCCATGCAACTGAAAAAGAGTTGTAGGAAAGGATGCCAAATTTTTGCAGCCCATATGGAAGAGGCAACTAGAGATAAAGTGCCAAGTATTGAAGACCATCCGGTCTTGAAATATTTTGAAGATGTTTTGGGGGAAATCCCAACATTTCCACCAAAGAGAGACATTGATTTTTCTATGGATTTGGTGTCGGGAGTTGCTCCAGTGTCCAAGACACCTTATAGGATGAGCACATTAGAATTAAAAGAGTTGCAAATGCAACTTGAAGAACTTTTGAAGAAGGGGTATATACACCCAACTATGTCACCTTGGGGTGCCCCATTTCTTTTTGTAAAGAAGAAGGATGGAACCTTAAGGCTATGTATTGATTTCAGATAATTGAATAAGCTCGCCATAAAGAACAAATATCCTTTGCCAATGATTGATGATTTATTTGATCAGCTGAAAGGTGTAAGAATCTTTTCCAATATTGATTTGAGATTAGGTTATCATATGTTAAGAACCAAATATCAATATAGCATAGAAAAACCTCAGAATAAGTACTCGACGCCTTGAAAAAGAGAGAATTTCAGGTAATCAACCTCTTCAAGGGGGAAACCTCCTTATACCCCACATAAATGTCCCAATAAAATATGATTCCAAATGAAAATTTCTCCTTGGTATATATAGGAGCCTAGGAGGTACAATTACAACTAATGGAATAAAGCCGACATAAATAAAATAACATTATTAATGTAATATGCCCCAATTAAGGGGTAATGAGCCANTATTTAGGGCTTAACATGCCCCTCCCCTTGAGACAAGTGTTGTCCGCAACGCTTGAGTAACTCTGGATGCTTCTGTATAAAATAACCATCTTCCCAAGTGGAATCTTCAGCCGGTAGTTTCCTCCATTTAACGAGATACTCTAAAATGGATCTATTCCTCAGCTGGCAAATTCTTGTGTCAGTGATGGCTTCAAGATCTAATATGATTTTTCCTTCCTCGTCAAGTTATGGAAATATAGTTTGAACTGGGATCTTGTCACCTATAACCTTCTTTAAGCATGAAACATGGAAACCTGGGTGTACTCGTGAAGATGCAGGCAACTCCAATTTGTATGTCATAGTACCAATCTTTTG
>JZKD02S0112379.1:453684-491197 GCA_000966675.3 Picea glauca
ATGTGCTCTGTAACTGAACCCTTTTGCTTGAGATTTATCAATTGGCTAAAGAAGGTATTGCTCCTTGTATCCTCATAGTGTGCTATCATTTCTTCCGTGAAAATTTTCCAAGTGATAAGTGATTTGCGAGAAAAAATCCATCGATACCACACAAATTGATTGGTTTATAAATATAAAGAAACAATATGTACCTTTTGTGTATGTCGCACATTGTGTAGATCAAAGAATTGCTCCATCTGAAGTATCCATGTGATTGGGTCCTTTCCATCAAACTTCCTCATATCGATCTTAGGAAAGTGGTTAGTCTTCAACCCAAAGTTAGGGTTTCTCCATTCTTGATTCATCTTCTTTGTGTCTTCATCATGAATTTCAAGGGATACATTTTCACTTTCAGGTGTCCTCTCTATTAGGAAAATTTTCAATCATTCCATGATCTCCCCTTTTAAACCATCCATCTTAGTATTTATTGAATCCCTCATCTCTTGTAGTTCATTTTTTGTTACTGTATTCTTTTGTAAATCATTTATGTCCCTATGCATTTCTTCACCTTCATCAAGAGTCCAAGTAGGACTATCTGGAGGCTTATTTGGTGTAGAAGTTCCATTTTTTGGTGGCATGTTGACCAAGTATCACTTTAAACCTTGGTTTTGAGGTGGTTCTGCTAGACAATCTTCCTTTTTATTGTATATCCAAAATTTCGGCCCTTCTAGGTATGAAATTTTATTTTTTGTAGCTCTCTGATATTTCTTCTCTGCAATGCCACATGTCTGATAAAAAATGGATGTGCCAATTGGAATTTACGGTAACTTCCCCACAACTTGTTGATTTTTGGCCTTTCTAGAAGATATCACTTGTATAGTGTGCCCCGCACAAAATAATTGATATAAATTCTAAAAAACATACCAAAACTACTACGAACTGCCCATTATCCAATGCAACTAGTCTCACTCAATTTGGATACTAGTCAGATACCCTATCTTCCACAGGGTGCATCTACAAATTTAAGATGACCCAGAAGATGAAATTTTTACCACATATACTTTACTAATTTCTATGAATAGCCTCCTAATTTTAGGGTCTGAAACGTTACATAAAACATTTTATGGGGAAAATACCTCAATGACTCAATTCAGGATGATTCCATAACCCTATCTTACACAGGATGTATCTCCAAAATTATAAGGCCTCGGGATCTGTAATTTTAACCCAATGTACCTTGATCTATCTACTAAATATCCTCCAAGCCGTTCCTTCTGAAACATTGTAGAAAAAACGTTATCGCGAAAATTCCAAGGTGTCTCAGATGTAGCAACAAAACCCCAAGACCTTGAGCTCTGATACCATATGTTAAGAACCAAATATCAATATAGCATAGAAAAACCTCAGAATAAGTACTCAACGCCTTGAAAAAGAGAAAATTTCAGGTAATAATCCTCTTCGAGGGGGAAACCTCCTTATACCCCACATAAATGTCCCAATAAAAGATGATTCCAAATGAAAATGTCTCCTTGGTATATTTAGGAGACTAGGAGGTACAATTCCAACTAATGGAATAAAGCCGACATAAATAAAATAACATTACTAATGTAATATGCCCCAATTAAGGGGCAATGAGCCACTATTTAGGGCTTAATATCATCAAGTGAGGATAAAGGAAGAGGATATCAACAAGACATGGGAATTATGAATTTACAGTAGTGCCATTTGGGATATCGAATGCCCCAATTTTTTTTATGTATCTAATGAATGGAGTGTTAGAGAATACCTTGACAAGTTCATGATCATTTTCTTGGATGGTATTCTGATTTACTCCAAGACAGATGAAGAGCATGATCAACATTTAAGAACGCTATTGCAAGTTTTGACATAACATAAGTTGCATGCCAAGTTAAGTAAGTGCATATTTTATCAAAAGAAGATTCACTACTTGGGGCATATCATTTTAGCAGATGGGATAACAGTTGATCCTGAGAAAATAGAGGCCATTAGAGAATGTTCAACACCAAGAAATGTAACAGAGGTCATATATTTTAAGGGTCTTTATAGCTATTACCGAAGATTCATAAAGGGGTTTTCAAATATTGCAAGCCCAATGACTTCTTTGAAAAAGAAGGGAGTGAAATTTTAATGGACTCCCAAATGTGAAGAAAGTTTTCAACAATTGAAGGATATTTTGACAAGTGCACCAATATTAAAGATTGCAGACATAAATGAAGACTTTGTAGTATGCATAGATGCATGCAAGGAAGGGCTCAGTGGAGTCCTCACTCAAAAAGAGCATGTGGTATGCTATGAGTCTAGAAAATTAAAGGAGCATGAGAGGAATCATGCTACACATGACTTGGAGTTGGAAACAATTGTCCATGCATTAAAAATGTGGAGACATTACCTCATGGGTCGAAGATTTGAGCTAAGGACAAACCATTATGGTTTGAAGCATTTATTTGGACAACCAACATTAAATGCTAGACAAACTAGATGGTTGGAATTTATGAGTGAATGTGAGTTTGAAATCAAACATATCAAAGGAAAGGAAAACCAAGTGGTTGATGCACTCAACAAAAGAGCTCATGAAGTGCACATTTCAACCACTAGCATGTTCAACACAGATTTAAAGGAAATAATTTTATAGGCTGGAAATTCAAACCAGCACTATGTAAAAATAAAACAAAACTTAAAGCAAGGTAAATGACAACAAAAATTTAATTATTATGAGTCGAAAGAGGATGGAATCCTCATATACAAAGGAAAAATATATGTTTCAAATTAAGGAGAGTTGAAAAATATAATTTTGAAAGAGATGCATAATGTGTCATATGTTGGGCACCCAAGATATCAGAAGACAATTGCAGTTTCAATAAGTCAATACTTTTGGCCAAGAATGAAGAAGGAAGTGGATAATTACATAGCCAAGTGTCTAAAATTTCAAAAGGAAAAAAAAATCATAGACATCCAACGAGGCTGCTACAACCATTTCCCATTCCTGAGTGGAAATGGGAAGTGGTTACAATTGATTTCATTACAAAGCTGCCCAGAACAATGAAGAAGCATGATTTTTTCATGGTGGTGGTGGACAAATTAACAAAAGCAACACATTATCTTCCTGTGAAGACAAAACACAAGGAAACACATATTGAATAAATTTACATGAAGGAAGTTTCCAGGCTACATGGAGTGCCTAAGGAAATTGTTTTAGACAAAGATCCAATGTTTACATCAAATTTTGGAAAGGCTTATTCAAATTCTTTGGGAAAAATTTAAATCTCAGCACAACTTATCACCAAGAGTCAAATGGGAAAACAAAGAGGACTAATAGAATAATTGAAGACATGCTCAGAATGTATGTGATGGATCAACCATAAAAGTGGGAAGACTATATCCACTTAGTGGAATTTTCTTACAATAATGGGTATCAAGCCTCATTAAAAGTGAGCTCATTTGAAGCTTTGTATGGCAGGAAATGTAACACACCAGTGTTGGAATATTCACCAATACTAAGAGGGGGTTGAATCAATATTGAACACATTTTACCATTTTTAATCACAACATGTAAACATTAAGTTATCAAAAATTCCATTCACTTATGATTGCATTTCACATATCATGAACATATAACCATAAATAGTACCATTCCACAATGCATTACATCCTACACAGTGAAAAATATATTTTTGCGTGGAAACCCAAATGGGAGAAAATCACAAAACAATTTTCTTATATCATGTCAAGAATTACATTCATAGGAAGAACCAACTTCCAATATTCTACAGCACCAACTGGAAGGAGGCACCAACCCCATGTTTATTCTTTACAGGCTCCAACTTGAAGGAAGCTACAACTCCGTAGATTCTCTAGATCCAATTGGAAGGAGGCTCCAAACCTCTATTTTACAGTCTCCAACATGAAGGAAGATACAACTCCCTAGATTCTCCAACTTCAATTGGAAGGAGGCTCCAACCCCTTATTTTACAGGCTTCAACCTGAAGGAAGCTCCAACTACCTGTATTCTCCAGCACCAACTAGAAGGAGGCTCCAACCCCCTTTCCTTTCCCCTTCCTTCCTCCCTATAATATAAATGGAGACTCAACCTGTCATTGTTACTATCACTAAAACATATACATCATCATCATCAAAACCTATCATTGTTACTATCATTGATACTAATACACCATCAACAACAAAATTGGATCCACTACAACCGATACATCATCATCATCAAAACTAGATCAAAATCATCAAATTGGGTCCACTTAGAAACTGAGTCCACATAAAAATCCTAAGTCCAAATGGGTCCACATATAAACCCCAACATCACTTCTTTATTTCAAACACTCGCTTGGGACTAGTTTTTGGATTAGTCACAAACCCTAACTTCCAACAAGTATAACTCCATAACTATAATGAATCAAGGTCTGAAACTTGTACCCAATATTCTTTGATATATTCTATGAAACTCCTACTATTTTTACTTCTTGATTTGTCACTGAAAAGGAGATATAGTGAAAATGGAAGATCTTTCTAAATTTGGTCTATTCTAGAGAGAAACCTTGTGTAGCATGCCACACACTCAATATTTGATAACTAATTCTGAAACTCACACAAAAAATACTATGCACTAACATATTTCCAATGCATTTAGTCCCACATAATGTTAATCCTCTATGAAGAAGTTATGACTTTTTTACCCAGAACACTTGTTTGAGACTAGTTACATGACTAGTAAAAAATCCTATCTTCCACAGAGTGTACCTCCAAACGTACAATGAACTGGAAGCTGAAAATTGTACCATGGGTATCTTGATATGTATTTTCAACAAAATCCAAGTTTCACTATCTAAATCATTCTAGAAAAAAAATTATAGCGAAAATGGTAAGATTACCTTTATAAAACATACCGTAGAACACATCATCACAAGAGTTTATCTTCCCTTGGAACTTTTCCCTTCTTCACTTCATCTTCCTTGTGAATTTCGATGCCAATAGTGTGCTAAGAGATCACAATATTGAATGATGAAAATGAAAGATTCTTAATGTTCTTAATGTGTATTTATACTTTTTCAAGTACCTCATTTACTTGACTTTGGGACTAACTTGTAACTTCTTTGACCATACTTTGGGGATTTCATCTTTAAGAGGTTGTAACTTCTCAACCATGAGGAACCACATGGTGTGTCTTCTACCGTTGGAAAATAAATGACAAGGACCATCAATCTATGGAGGTTTTGTATACAATTACAATGTCCTTCATACTATTTTTGTCCTATCAACTTCAGGCTTCATGACCACACCTTCGGGGCTTCTTAACCACTTAACCATATTTCTAGGGCTTCTTGTAGAATTATTCAAAGCATATTCCTGTGAGGGACATTATTAAAGCTACGCCATAAGGGGACCACTTTGGATACTTCTTCAAATACACCCATTACTTCCAGAAGCTTTCAAACTTTCCTTGGGGCTTCTTCCAAGGTTAACTAGGGTTGACATCAATGACAACCAACTTTCCAACAATCTCCCCCTTTGGCATTGATGGAAACACTCATGCTCCCCCTATGACCATTTCTCCCCCTGTCTTCATGCGCTTCAATTTTTCTCTCCCCCTTTGACATCAATGGAAAAGGGTAATTCCCTCTAAGATCATACATTTTTTTAACAATATCTCTCCCCTATATTCATGCTTCGAATCTTTCTCTCCTTCTTTTGTTCTTTCTCTCCCCATTTGACATTAAGGGTAAATCCTTCTGATGATTTCTCTCCTCCTATATTCTTCTGCAATATTCCATGTAGATCAATGTGGGACTTCATGTATATGTTTCCTTTTCTTTCTTCCAAGGTTGTTTGTCCATTGGTGCTTCATGTTATTGTAATCCAATTATGTATATTAAAAATGTTCATGTCAAGGTTCCTTCATCACTTGTATTCAATTATTCATGGCTTTTCATGTCTTTACTGAGATGGAATCAATGACATAATCATTCAACAATCTCCCCTTGACAGTATAACTCCTTTTGACAGTTTTTCTCCCCCTGTCCCGTTGTGTCTCTCACGGCTTTCCTTCCTGTAACTAGTTTCTTCCACCTGTCAATGTGCTTCTTTTTGGATTCATATTCTTTACTGAACATTCATCTTGATAATAGTGCCAACGAGTCTTTTTGCAATTTCTATTGAGCTCATGCTTTCATCCACTGTCAAGTAATATCCTCTAGACCTGCCAAATATCTCATGAATTCATTTTTGTCCATATGTCATAACAACTATCCATGAATTTGCTATTCAACTGCACATACTACTGAATAATCTACCACTTCACTGTTTTGAGAGCTTCTTCGAATCTGTTGCAACTGATCACTACATATTCCTACTTCTCAAGTTGAATCAAATATGTCCACTAGTTTTCTCTATCTTCAAATCAAACTCTGCAAGTCTGCATGGGGATGAAAACTTCTCCTTAATCAACCAATCTATCACGAGACATTTTGTACCTATGCCATGAAACCATTCTGAATCTTCCTTCCCAAATTTTGCAAACACTTCAGACTTCCCGAAAGATAGTTCTCTAATTTGTAACAACTGCATCCTAGACTTTCCCTCTTCAATAATTACATTACTGGGAGTCTTCAAGCAAGATGGATTAGAAAAATATATAAGCATGCTCTGCTGCAGGATCATCATTCTGAATTCTAACATATTGCTCATTACTTGTAGATTCATCATGATCTCGCAACTCTATAAATCATGTGAGTATGATATCTGGGAGTTTTTCATTCACGAGTTCTTCTTGTTTTTCTTTCCTTATCCAAATTTTCTTGTACATGATATCAATGTTTTCCTTGTAGTATAGTGAGACACAACAGTCATCAAGGCAAGGGCATGTGCATCAAAAAATTTATGCACTAGTAGGGAACCATAAAGGAAACCGATCAAGAGGTGCATGGAGGCCTACTAGCACTACAAGAAGACATCAGACTAGAAAACTAATCACATGGCAACACCGACATAATGCAGATCAAGATCAGGGTGGAAATGCAGTAGATGGACATCATGTTTGAATTCCATTGGGATGGATAGTTGTACTTGGTACTAGTTGGATACATTACTTAGCCGATCATATTGTATGGTTTCTTCTCGTGTTTCGAGGACGAAACAGGTGAAGGGGGATGGAATGTAGTATACCTAGGGAGGTAATATGGGATACCTAGGGCGGTACCCAGTGGGAATGTGGTTATGTATTATTATTGGAAGTAATTTAATATATTAGAATGCGGTCATTCAATGTAAGGTGGACTAGGTCCACTATGGTAGTTACATGTAATAAATGTGAGAAGGATCTCTAGAGGGTTCCTAGGAGATAGAGAGAGCTATATAAATAAGTGTAATAAATGTAATGAAACATAGTGAAGAATATTGTGAGTGTATCAAGCATTGCTTGAGGAGTGTTATCCTTCCTTAAGGATTAATATATGGTGGTACCCTACCTCGAGGGTTTTGACTATTTCTTGTGTTCAATGTTTTGGTGAATGGTTTGGTTTATTCTTGTTGATATTGTGGGTTTATTTTGAGATTTATCTTCATATCTATTCAGGTACTTAACATTATTTCATGGAAGGGTTCATCATGCTTCTACATTCACAAGCTACATGTCCATAGTTGTGTCATTTTTAACATTCAACATTGTAGGGAGCCACATAAACATCTCTGGCTCGACCATTTCTTCCATACGCTCTGCAATCTACACCTTTATGTCCAAAGTTATTACACGTAAAACAATAACCTGTAAATAAACTTTGATACCTGGGAGTGAATAATCTTCTTTGTGATGCAATCCTTATGAATTCATGTCGTAGCTAATCATGATCTTATCTTCTAGTATTTCCTTCACACTGATTGAAACTTCTTTGATCCTTGAAGGTAGAAGGTCTTCTTGGAGATACATCTCTTCTGCATTTGTTCCTTTTTTACTCTTGTTGATCATGACTCCTTCCTTTGAGAATGTCTACATAGTTATTAACCTTATCTTCATTCTACCTTTCCAACAACCTGGAATACTTCTCTTCAACTTTCACTACTGGAGGTGTGGAAATTCCTCTTTCTTCAATGCTCTTGTTGGGATTGGTATTTTCATATTCTTTGCATGAGGCCTCACCAATGTATCCAAGACCTACATTATTGAATGTAGACATTTGACAGTTGAGAATATATTGTAGTACTTGAGATATCTTCAAGTTCTTATTGATCTTGTCAACTTCAACCCTCAATGTGACGACTTCTTCTTCAAGCTCCTTACAATCTTATTCTTTCTTCATCATCTGGATATTCATCACTTCTTCTGTTCTCTTGGCTTCTTCAATTTTAGTTTTCAAGGAGATGATTTCTTCTTCAAGTCTTCTTTCTTGTCGACTAAACTTTTCTTCAATATTGTTTAAGCCCTCAGATATTTCCTTAAGACGACTTGTCAAATTTTCTTCTCTCTTCTATGCTTCCATTCTTAGTGATGTTATTTCGGCTTCCAAATACTTCTTTTATTCCAACTATTTTTTTAGTGTTTCTTCAATCACTTTGTCTTCTTCCAACTGGATCTTTAGATTTATAATAATCTTTTGGACTTCTTCAGAGTTTTTGTTTGGATTATGAGAATCCTCCTTTAGCTTGATTGATTCTTCCTTGAGAGAATTGTTTTTCTTCCTTTCTCTTTTTACCTCACTAAATGTGTTGATTAGTTATGCTTCAAGATCCACTTCACCCTCTTCTTCTTCTTCTGAATTTGTATTACATGATGAGCTTCTTTCTTGTTTTTATTTCTCAACAAATTCTTTATCTTGATCAACATGTTTTGGCTTTGTGATAAGAGGATATTTATTAAAGTAGAGATTATGTAGCTTATTCCAAATCTCTTTGGCTAATGAACATTATCACACTTTGACTTTTACCAAATTAGGTAATCCATCTAGGATATTTTCCATTGCTATTTTATTGTTCCTTTTTAATTCCTTCTTCATTTTAGTCTTCAGAGGTTTTTTTGAAGTGATATATCCTATAACAACTAAGTAACAAACATCATACCCCTGTGCCTCTAAAAATGTTTTAATTCTTCTATTCCATAAGGCATAGTTCTGACCATAAAACATTGGTGTTCCATTATCTATGCACTCCATGAACTCCATGATCTACCTTCCAGTGATTAGATTGTTTCGAAAGGACCTGCTCTGATACCAATTGTTGGAGTATTCACCAATACTAAGAGGAGGGTGAATCAATATTGAGCACTTTTTACTATTTTTAATCACAACATGTAAACATTAAATTGTCGATAATTCCATTCACTTATGATTTCATTTCACGTATCATGAACATATAACCATAAATATTACTATTCAACAATGCATCACATCATACATTGTGCACAACATATTTTTACATGGAAACCCAAATGGGAGAAAACCACTGAACACTTTTCTTATATCATGTCAAGAATTATATTCATAGGAAGCACCAACTTCCAAGATTCTCCAACACCACCTGGAAGGAAGCTCCAACCCCCTATTTAATGTTTACAGGATCCAACCTGAAGGAAGCTACAAATTTCTAGATTCTCCAGCTCCAAATGGAAGGAGGCTCCAACCCCCTATTTTACAGGATCCAACCTGAAGGAATCTACAACTCCCTCAATTCTCCAGCTCCAACTCCCTGTTTTATAAGATCCAACCTAAAGGAAACTCCAACTCCCTGTATTCTCCAACACCAACTGGAAGGAGGCATGAACCCCCTTTCCTTGCCCCTTCCTTCCTCCCTATAATATAAATGGATACTCAACTTATCACAGTTACTGTAACTAAAAGTGATACATCAACATCATCAAAACATGTCATTGTTATTGTCACTGATACATCATCATCAAAAAAATTGGCTCCAATACAACCTATATAGCATCATAATCAAAACAAGATCAACATCATCAACCTAGGTCCACTTAGAAACTGAGTCCATATGGGTCCACATATAAACCCCAGCATCACTTCTTTATTTCAAACACTCTTTTGGGACTAGTTTATGGATTAGTCACAAACACTAACTTCAAAAATGTATAAATATGTACCTGTAATGAATCAAGGTATAAAACCTGTACCCAATATTATTTTATATCTTCTCTGAAACTAATCCAAGTTTGACTTCTTGATTTTTCACTGAAAAAGAGATATAGTGAAAATGGTATACCTTCTTGAATTTTTGCCTATGATGGAAAGAGAACTTGTACAACATGCCATGCACTCAATATTTGATATCTGATTATGAAATTCACACAAAAATACTAAGGACTATACTATTTACAATGCAATTGGTCTCATAGAATTTTAATCCTCTATGAATAACTTATGATTGTTTTACCGGGAACATCTGCTTGATACTAGTTACATGACTAGTCATAAACCCTATCTTCCACAGAGTGTATCTCCAACAGTACAATGACCCAAAAGTTTAAATTGATATCATAGGTACCTTGATATGTCTTCTCAATATCCTCCAAGTTTCACTATCGAAATCTTTCTAGAAAAAAAAATTATAGTGAAAATGGTAAGATGATCTTTAAAAAACATACCTTAGAACACATCATCAGAAGACTCCATCTTCCCTTGAAATTTATCCCTTATTCATTTCATCTTCCCTCTTAAATTTGTTGTTAATATTATGTTAAGAGATAACAAGATTGAATGATGAAAATGAGGGGTTATTATTGTGTATACTTTTCCAAGTACCTCCTTTACTTGACTTTAGGGTAAACTTGTAACTTCTTTGACCATACTTTGGTACTTTCATCTTTAAGAGCGCATAACTTCTCAACCATGAGGAACCACATGGTGTGCCACCTACCATTGGAAACAACATGACGAGGACCATTAGTATATGGAGGTTTTGTATGCAATTACAATTTATTTCATAGTTTTTTTCTCTAATCAACTTCAAGCTTCATGGCCACACCTTCAGGGATTCTTAACCACTTAACCATATTTACAGGGCTTCTTGTAGACTTCTTCAAAGTGTCTTCACACAAATTCCATGCTTAAAGATACACCATAAGGGGACTAATTTGGAGACTTCTTCAAATACAGCCATTAATTCCATAAGATTCCAAAATTTCCTTGGGGATTCTTCCAGGGTTGACTAGGGTTGACCTCAATGACAACCAATTTTCCAACAACCAGTGAGTTGGGATAACCTAGTAGATAGAGCTATCACTGGGCCATAATTTTTAAAAGAAATGGAAGAGAAGATGGTAAAGATAAAGAAAAATTTAAAGGTTTCCCAAGATAGGAAGAAAATTTATGTAGATAAGAACAAATGTTTTAGATTTTTTAAAGTGGGTGAACATGTTTTTGTCAAAGTGAAAGCGAATATGAGTTCGATAAGATAGGGTTGTTGCCCAAAGTTTCAAACAAGATATTTTGGGCCATTTGAAATATTAGAAAAGATAGGGCTAGTTTCATACATGATTTCATTGATTGCATCCATGAGAGTGCATAATGTTTTAAATGTGTCATTATTAAATAAATGTGTTCATGACCCTAACCACACAATTGATTGGACTGCGATCTAGGTGGAAAACGAAGGCGATTTCCAGGTAGAACCAATACACATCCTAGACCAGAAATTCAAAGTGCTCTAGAACAGATCCACAGGGTTGGTAAAGGTTCAATGGACCTGTTACGGTCTTGAATATGCAACATGAGAGCATGAAAAAACTATACATGAGGAATACTTTCAATTTTTTGTCAATTTTGAGGAAAATGAAAGCTAAAAATGAAAGATTTCATTTTGGACAACCAGAGTTCTAGAGCCACATCTCAGAGTCCTAGCCAAATTTGTTGGGGGACCTGATAAAACAATGGCACATTCCTTAGGTTAGCCCTAATAAACGAATGGTGCATTCCTTGGGTCAACGGGTTGAAAGGAATAATAGACTTTTGGTTGGAACTATTGTTGGAGTTGTAAAATTGCAAGAATTTTATTTCTTAAGCATTGTGATGTAAATTTGTATATGTATATCAGCATAGTGTGCACCGAGAATGTTGTGCAATTATAGGGGAGGGGGAATGTAACATCCCCATTATAATCCCCATTTTAACTATGTATAATGTAAATATCAATATGGGTATGGCCAGGCGATGTAATATGCGAAATGTATTTTCTGATTTTTGAATAGAAATAATATGAAGCTAGTTGTTGGGAATATGGAAAAATATGGGGGCTGATTTATTCACAATAGAGGGAACTGTCTAGGAGTGTCCAAGAGGGATCCAAGGAACAAATTAATTATGTGTATTAATTCAACCCATATTTCTAAATTTTAATACCATTGGGGGATAACTTCTATTTTTTGTTTGAGTGTATGAGAGCCCAATCGTTAAATACATGTCAGAGGTGGGTGTAGAAGTGACATCCATAGTTATTGGAAGCATGGGGTTGTTGTACAATAAACATTGGGAAAAGTGAGAAGTCAACCATCTTGGTAAAATATAGGAAATTTGTATTGGGGGAATATGCAGTTTTACACATGGATTTTTTCATGAACAACAAGAGAGGAGCAAGGAAAAAGAGCACTGGAGCTGGACCAAGAGGGTTGGGATAATGTTGGATCATGCTCAAGAAATTTTGGGACATTCTATAGTTGAATATTGAAGAGCCAGGTTTTCAAGCTTGAAGAGTGAACTCCTGGGTGAGTTGCACTAAAACAACAATTGCTTTTTGTTATTTTTCCTGGTAGTGTTTCCTGACAGAGAGTTCCTTTGAGTTCCCATCGGAGAGATTCCTAGTCACCTATGCCAGAGAGACCTTGATAAGCGAATGGGATTCCCAAGGGATGGAGATTAGTGAAGGGGTACATTCATTGGTTTGGGCAGGGCAAGAGGAAGAGATTTGGAGAAATTTCGAGATAGTTGTAGGAGAATACTAGTGGGTTACAGATTTAGAGATGTGAATGGACTGTTACAGGCACCCTTCTCTTATGGATCACTATCCCCAACTCGAGGGTGACTTGCTATCGATATTTGGAGTAGAAGGTCTATGGTTGGGTGGAACGTCCTTCCCAAGCAGTTGGTTGCACAAACATTTAAAAATATAAGTGTTTATCTATTTTCTGAGTTATCTTATGAGTTATAGGGATGTGCATTTTATCATGTGTATGAGAATGGTTTTTATGAGTTGTTGTAGATGATTTTATGGTTGTATTATTTTCTTTTAGAATGTTGTGGATGAATTTATTCATGGGTATCAAAATCTAGTTAAATATGTGTTAAATCTGTAGTTGGTAAACTACAAGAATTAATTAGAAAAATAAATTTTTAAATTTATGTGTTTTTCCGCATGTAATGTTTCTCGGTTAAGTCGAGGAACATTACAGGGCACCTGATTTTAAGTTAAAGTAGTACATAAATCTATTCCATTTTATTGGATGTCACTCGCATGAATACCTAAAGGAGTATTAGAAAGGATCATGCAATTATGCTGCAAGTTTATTTGGTTAGGATAAATAGGGAAAAAAATGATATGTTCTAGTTTCTTGGAAAAAACTAGCAATGCCAAAAGCTCAAGGAGGATGGGGATTAAAGAATATCTTCCTTTTTTCTAAGGAATTAGTTGCAAAGAATGTATGCCATTTAATTCAATGTTCTTGATTGTGGGATCAAGTCATAAAGAACAAGTACATAGCTCTAGATATTGTGGAGGATTATGTAAGAAACCCTATTAAGAGAATCCAAAATGCCTTGATTATATTGAAAGAAATCATTACAACAATTCTACTATTTTGGAATTGGTTGGTGTAGCATGTAGGAAAGGCAGACAAAGTCCAAACTGGGTTAGATCCATGGATCAAGAGTAGAGGTTTTCATAGGTTACCTCCACAATTGGTATCTGATCTACGACACAAGGGTTTTACACACTCAGGAAAATTGCTTGATGGGATATGGCAACTACTTGGTAGTAGCATTGGCTATCTTGGAGGGAGATGGGCCTAAGGGAGAGGGATGCACTTACTTGGCAGATGTACATGCAAAACTTAAAATCATGTTAGTTATATTAAGAGATGATGAGGATCAGATTATTTGGTCATTGAATCTAATTGAGGACTATGTTCCAAGCATTGGATAAAAAGTTATAGTTGCTAAGAGAAGACATAATCTCTAGGCCTAGTGGTGGTGTTCCAGGAGGATCCCCACACAAGAAATTGTTTTTTTTCATACCATGGAGAAGATCATTAAAATGTTAATCAATGATAAGTGGCAAAGAATAACTAATTAATCATGAATGATTTAATTGTAATAAATAATTAATACTTGAAGTGAGTTGGAAAATCTCACGTATTATTCATTTAATTGTAAAAACGGGAAATTGGTTGTGAGAATCCAACTCACAAATTAGTTTCCTAATTTCAAGGGAAAAAAAATGCTTGGAGTGAGTGGAAATATCACGTATTATTTGTAAAAATGGGAAATTAGTTTTATGTGAGAATCCAAATCACAAATTAGATTTCCACTTTTAAGAGGAAATTAGTTTCCTAGTCTTAAGGAGGAAGTTAAGGGTCTCATGAGTTGGTTTGGACTCTTCCTCACTTTATTACAAGTGGATTCTTAGTCTCAAGGAGGAAGTTAAGGGTATTTCTCATTTTTTTCCTTGGGTAGGTACTAAATCCTAAATTCATGGATCTTGTCTTTATGGATTATGGAGCTAGGAAAAATGATTTAAACCCATTTATTGGGAGTGATTGAAAGGAGGTTTTTGGAGAGAAACAAGGACTCATGTTTGTGGTTTGTATGTAAGCCCCTTAATTGGGAGAGTTGAGCCCCGTGTTGGGAGAGTATGTGAGCCCCTACATTGGGAGAATTATGCCCCACATTGGGACAGATTTGTTGCCCCTTCATTTGGGAGAATATGTAACCCTTTTTTGTAAAGGATAATCAACCCCGCATTGGGAGAAGCAATGAAACGATTCGTATTCCATCGGATCCAGAGACATAGCGATACTGGTGAAATTCGTTAACAATTGCGATCTCTTGTCATGTGTTGTTCTTTCATCTCTATAATTTTTAAACCTGTGAAGTAAAGCAATGCATATAGATTCTTAAGCAAAACACAATTTAATCAATGGCTCATTCACATAGTACACAGAGATATATACCGGAAACCCTCAACTAGGAAAACATTTCTTATATTCATTATATAGAATTTCACCATTCACTATACAATATATACAATGTTTTTAGGTATTCCGTAGATACGAAAGCCGTAATCCCTAAAATCGGGATTATTTTTAGTAAACCGCTAAAAATAGCAAAAACTGTCCAAAAAAAAACAATTTTGGGGCGCTGCCCCGAACGCTACGCGTAACTAGGGGGGCATACCTGCCCCCCCCTGGGACCCCCCTAGGAAAGCACCTAGCGCACACGGCACAAACAAAGCACTAGTACGAGGGATCGTCAGACGTAGTTGTCATAACTGATGCGCCCACACACACACATCCAAAGAATATAACACATACCCAACATTCTCCCACTTGTTATTTTCTTTGCATCCAAGGGTCTAGGGGATTATATAGTCAACAATACAGGGAAACAATACCCATTGTTACTCTACACCAGGAGAACGTTTCTGTGCTCACATAATTTGTCAATGAATCTGCAACATTCTTCAAAGTGTCAACATTTTCCAGCAACACCTTCTTTTCCTCAACCATGTCTCTCACAAATTGATATTGTACATCAATATGCTTTGTCTTCGAATGGTAAGATGGGTTATTTTCCAGGAAGATTTCACTCTGATTGTCACAATCTAATCTCACTGCTTGTTGTACCAACCCAATACCTGAACACAATCTTTGTAACCATATTGCTTCCTTGCTTGCATGAGTGGCTGCCATGTATTCAGCTTCTGTAGTTGAGAGCGCCACTACAGCCTGTCTTTTGCTCATCCAACTGATTGCTCCTCCAAATAGGTTAAAAACATACCCACTTGTAGATCTTTTGCGATCCAGATCTCCATCCCAATCTGCATCAACAAATCCATGTATGTCCACCACTCTGTCCAATCCTGGTCTTCCTTGGTAGCACAATCCATAACTGGTAGTGCCACGAAGATACCTGAAGACCCTCTTTACTATTGTCCAATGCTCCTTCCCTGGTTTTGACATATACCTGCTCAAAACTCCCACTGCATGTGCAATGTCCGGTCTAGTACAAACCATTGCATACATCAAAATACCAACTACACTGGCATACAGAACATGGGACATGTCCTCTTCTTCTTCCTGTGTCTTGGGATACTGATCTACAGATAACTTTACACCTATAGGAATAGGAACCTTGACTTGTTTACTTCCATGCATATTAAAACTCTGCAACATTGTCTCAACATATTTTCTCTGATTCAACCAGAGTTTTATGTTTGCACGATCTCTTTTAATATTCATTCCCAGAATGAAGTTAGCAACACCAAGATCCTTCATGTCAAATTTGGGGGATAGCTGTGATTTCACCTCCTTGATAACATTCATGTTATTTCCTACCAACAACATGTCATCAACATACAACACTACATAAATGAAGTGATTACCGACCTTCTTGGAATATACATAGTGATCAACCTTGCTTCTTACAAATCCCAATCCAAGGATGTATGTGTCAAAATTTTGGTACCACATCCTAAGTGATTGCTTCAGACCATATAATGACTTCTTTAGCTTACAAACCAACTCTTTCTTTCCCTTCACTACAAAGCCTTATGGCTACTTCATGTAGATTTCTTCTTCCAGATCCCCATGTAGGAATGTTTTCTTCACATCCATTTGTTCCACTTCAAGATCAAAAGCAACAACAATAGATAAAAGAAATCTAATAGAAGTTAACTTAGCAACAGGAGAAAAAATCTCACCAAATTCAATTCCCTCTACCTGGGAATAACCTTTTGTACTAACTGAGCTTTGTATTTCTCCACTTTACCTTGTGCATTAAACTTCTTCTTAAACAACCATTTGCTACCAACAGATTTTCTTCCAGCTGACAACTCAACTATATCCCATGCCTCATTCTTATCCAAAGCATCAATTTCTTCAACCATGACCTTCTTCCAGAGCTTACTATCCTTTGAATTCACTGCTTCCCTGATAGTTCTGGGATCATAATTAGTAATAGATAAAGAAAAATTAGAACGAAAATAAGGTGGACTATACCTTTCTGGTTGCCTTCTATCTCTCACTGATCTCCTCAATACTGGGGTGTGAGGTTCTTCTTCTTCTTCTTCTTTTGCTTCCTCTTCTTCAGATGATTCAGATTTTGCATTATCCAACTCAAGCTCTATTTTCTCAAGTTCGTCTTGCATTGGTAGGAATTCTTGTTTGGACACATCTTTTACCTCTCTGGAAACAACATCTCGACTGTAAAATATTTTCTTGGTTTCTGGGTTTCAAAGCTTATAACCTTTCATACCATCTTTATAACCAATAAAGATACACTTTTCAGCCTTTTTATCTAGCTTACTTCTATTTTCCTTTGGAACATGTACATAATCATCACAACCAAACACTCTAAGACGTTGAAGAGAGGGTTTCTTTCCAGACCATACCTCGTGTGGATTTTTATCATCCAACATTGATGAAGGTGATTGATTTACCAGGTAACATGTTGTACCCACCGCCTCTTCCCAGAATTCTTGTCCTAACCTAGCACCGCTGAGCATGCTCCTTGCTTTTTCCATCAGTGTCATGTTCATCCTTTCTGCAACTCCATTCTACTGAGGAGTGTATGGAGTAGTAT
The DNA here is from genome assembly GCA_000966675.3 of Picea glauca. Taxonomy (NCBI): domain Eukaryota; kingdom Viridiplantae; phylum Streptophyta; class Pinopsida; order Pinales; family Pinaceae; genus Picea; species Picea glauca. The sequence goes on from JZKD02S0112379.1 coordinate 471,480, forward strand.
TTTTCCTTGCTATACCACACTTCTTACAAAATTCTTCAAATTCATTTCCGTAGAATTATCCACCATTATCTGTTCTCAATACCTTTATTTTATTCTCTATCTGATTTTCTACCAGAGCCTTAAACTCTTTAAATTTATCAAATACCTCAGATTTATTTCTAAGAAAGGAAATCCACGTGTTCCTTGAAAAATCATCTATGAATGAAACATAATACATAGATTTACCTAGGGATGGAACATGAACAAGTCCAAACACATCACTGTGTATCAACTCTAAGATCCCCTTTGCTCTTGTAGCACTAGATGGGAATCTTACTCGATTTTGTTTACCATATATGCAATGTTCACAGAAATCAAAATCCAGAGTGCAATTAGACAAATCTTCAACCATACCTTTATCGTGTAGTGTTTGAAGGCCCTTTTCTCCAATATGTCCCAGTCTTTGATGCCACAACATGGTCTTCTTTGCAGGGACAATATTGGTCTTGTCTTCTTTATTTCTCTGTTCAGGGACAACATAATTGTTACACCCATTAATATAAGTTCTTCCCAACAACTTGTATAGAGTTCCACACCAAACTCCCCTCATCAACACCATTGCTCCTTGTACCATCTTGCAAGTGTTCTTTCCAAATACAATATCCACTCTTGCATCATCCATCTTGCTTACAGATATTAGGCTCCTGGCTAGTTTTGGAATGTGCAGAACCCCGGGAAGTGTTCTAACCCTTCCATATTTTAGAAACAACTTAACCCTTCCACCTCCCAAGATTTTTTTTGTCGAGTCATCTCCTAGGAATATATCACCACCATCATATTTTTCATATTCAGAGAACCACTCCCTATGAGGATTCATACGGTATGACACACCTGATTTGATCAACCATACATCACGGTCTGCATGTGTACTTGTAGATGCCAGGTAAACATCGCCTCCTTCTTCAGTGGGGGTTTTCGCCTCTGTGAAAGAGGTACTATAAGATCCCTTTGGTTTTTCAACCTTCTTAGACTTGCAATCATTCTTATAATGCCCTGTTATACCACACTTCCAGCATTTCCTCAAAGGTTTTTCTGGAGACTTAGATCTACCTGTAGATTTAGATCTCCACCCCGAAGGATTACCAGGGTTCCTGTCTTGGGTACGACCTATTACAAATGAAGCATATGTGATATGACTATCGATGCTTTTCTGCCTCATCTCTTCAAATAACAAGGATGAAACTACATCCTCATACTTCAATGTAGATTGAGTGGTACAACCAATTGCTACAACCAGATTATCCTAAGAGTCTGGTGAAGAACATAACAAACTAATACACTTATCTTCTTCTCTAATCATAATATTAACATAGACAAGTTGAATTACCAGAGTATTAAAGGCATTTAGATGTCCTGTCACAGAATCTCCATCTTCCATCCTAAGATGATACAACTTCTTTTGAAGAAACAACTTGTTTACCAGGGACTTTGATTGATACAAATTCCCCAACTTATCCCATAGTTCCTTGGTTGTAGATTCTCCCAAGACATTCAACAAAATCGAATTTGCCATCCAGAGTTGAATAGTACTCCTTTCTCTTTTGTCCAACTTCTCCCAATATTCCTTCGACATACCAGTAGGTGGTGTACTGGTAGTTTCTATGCTGGTAGGTTGTGTACCAGTAGCTTATGTGTTAGTAGACGGTGTACTAGTAGGCTGTGTACCAGGATCCACAATGATCCATTGTTATTTGTCTACAAGAATGTCCTCCATCTTCAACTTCCATAGGTCAAAGTTTTTATCGTTGAACTTCTCTATCTCCATTCTAGATGAGCTCGTCATTTCTCTTTCTATACTCGAATCTCCACTGCAAAAGCTCCCACTAAACCTAGGTTTATCACAGACCCAAGATAAACTTGATCTATCAAGATCGAGCCAAACCCTCAACAACAAGGGTCTCCCTCTGAAGCCAAAAATGAGCTTTGATACCACATGTAAGTTTTAAACCTGTGAAGTAAAGAAATGCACATAGATTCTTAGGCAAAACATAATTTAATCAATGGCTCATTCACATAGTACACAGAGATATATACCGAAAACCCTCAACCAGGAAAACCTTTCTTATATTCATTATATCAAATTTCACCATTCACTATACAATATATACAATGTTTTTAGGTATTCCGTAGATACCAAAACCCTAATCTCTAAAACTAGGATTATTTTTAGTAAACCGCTAAAAATAGCAAAAACCGCCCAAAAAATAAAATAAAAATTCGGGGCAATGCCCCGAACGCTGCGCTTAACTAGGGGGGGCATACTTTCCCCCCCATTGGGAACCCCCTAGGAAAGCGCCTGGTGCACACGACACAAACAAAGCACTAGTATGAGGGATCATCAAACACAATTGTCATATCTGACGTGCCCACACACACACATGCAAAGAATATAACACATACACAACAATCTCAAGTTTCCTTATGCATGTTTTATTTCCACAATCATGTTTTATTAAATGCATGAATTAATGGATTAGGAGATAAACAACATATTTCACCAAGTTATATTCAATTTGGATTCAAGTCTCCATAAGCACTTCAATTTCACCTTTAATGCAATCAAGTTCAATTAAAATGATCTTAAATCTGACCTTATCAAGTGGCCTAAAACCAAGTAAAGATTTGTATCAGTGTCACCTTGGTTTCAGATCAAGTAGTATCAGAGTAGGATTGACATGGATTGCAGGTGTTGAATGCAAGATAGAAAAGACACCAAATAAGGCATGGTTCAATGCACTACAAGAAATCAACCAAAGAATTCAAGAAGATAATGTCAAGTTGAAGAAGATGTTGCAAGATGTAGAAGAAGAGAATCAGAGATTGGGATTTCAATTACAAGCCACAAAAGAGGCTCTAAAAAATTTGCAAAGTGATAAAGGCTTAGCAAAGCCATCCCCTACACCTGATCCAAAATTGGTAACCGAGGTAAACAATATTTCTTCAGTTTCATGTTCTTATCATCATGATGATGAATTTGGTGATTTTGAGAAACACACTATAGGGATTGGCTCGAAGCTAATGAAGGAAAAGGGTATGAAGGAACATTCCTTGGAGCCAATGGCCAAGGCATTGTGAATCCCATCAAAGTGGTGGAATTATCTTGATATGCAGGATTGGGCTATGTCAGAGAGGAAGATGGAGAATTCTCCAAAACCATTGATGAAAGGAACTCCAAAGAATTATAAGCAAGGGAGTCCTCAAGTGATGAATCAATGTAGGATGATGTAACACCCTGTTTCCCCCAGTCTATAAAAATCATTATATTGGCCGAGAACTATGGCAAACTCAAAGATGTGAATGCTTGATTTGACGGACCTTTGTATAAAAGGTTGATGAATGTAAATTATGTTATGAATATGTGTTGCATGAATGTTGGGAGGGGGGTGTGCTAAAAGAGACCACGATGGCTAATGAGAGGTGGTGGAAGGGACCTGGAATGGTTGCGTTAACTTCCACCGAGCTAGTACTGTATTGGTTTATACTTTCTCACAAACCAAAGCAGCTCTCTGATCCTGGAATGGATTTCCCGTCAGATTGGTAGGTGGGGAGGCTCCTCAAGAGTTAAATGAAGGATGGGGGTGAAATTCCCATCTGTAACATCCCTCAGACTTGACCACGGAAGGCGGAATTCATGCCACATGCAACCTTGTAGACAGAAATTGGCAAGAGAGGAAATGTGGTAGGAGAGAGCAGTGCGCGCGAGGAGGATCACGAAAGAGACTGGAGAAACCTTAGAAACGCAGGGATTTCTGAATACCAGGAGAAGGAGAGTAACCTTCATCTTGGATTATTTTCCTACATCAGGAGAAGGAGAGTAACCTTCATCCTTGATTTCTTTTGAGCTGGAAGTAGGAGACTGAACCTCAAAGCATCGTGGTCTAGCTCAGGGGTGGCTAGTGGTAAATCCATTTGGATTCACTGAGCCTACGGTTGGGTGGAAACGAGCACCCCTCTCAGCAGTTGCATCACGCCTAGTAGATTTGATAAGTATTTTATACCTTCTATTTCGAACTGAATATCATGAATGCATGCTTGTGTTTATATTCCCATAATAATTTATGTGTAGAATGATTGCCTGGTGATTTAAAATAGAAATAATGGATGCATGTGTATGATTATATGTCATCGTTGGTTTCTGTAAAAATGGTTAAGTCTCGGGCCAGAAGGGTAGCTCTCTAAGGTCTCGGAGTCGTGGGAGTTTGAAGCCCCGAGAAGTTGAATTTCGTGATTCAAGCTCAGAAGGGATAGCGAGCCCAATTATAGAAAGAGAGAATACCCTATCATTCGATTGATGAAACATTGGAATCCTTTCAGGAATGCCCTTGATCTGTCGAGACTGATGGATCTAGAGGAGGAGCGTAGGCGTTAACACCTTGACCCTTTCAGCCTTCGCATGTAGCGATGGGAGCCCAGACCATAGATCCAAGGATCTGACGGAGCCCTATTGACCGTCGATATTAGCCTTTATATAGGCAGGAGAGTAGCATTTCGCTGACTCGCGACTTGGAGTGGTCAAGGGTAGGGCTGCATGAACTCACGATTCACGAGATCGTGACGTGATCATGACCATTGGATCCAAGGCACGGGAGGACCGTTGGATAAGAAACTTCGTGGGTATCGTCTATCGGGGGTTCAAAACTTGAGAGAGTTTCTTTTCGATTGTAGAAGTTGCAAAGTGTCGAGCACCAAGGGCTCGTGTAAACACATAACCTATCCGTAAGTGGGGACCACGTGGTTGACAGGTGGCATAACAACAAGCACCCAGAGAAAGGTGGGAATGGGTGACGGGTGATGGACACATGTCACCTGGGAAGGAGTCAACCCATGGTTGACTCATCGTATCTCGGGAACTCTCGAGGGAGGAGCATGAGGGCTCAACACTCCAACTCTCGAAGTTGCGAGATGCGAGTAACGCTAGTATTTAGCCTAGGAAGCAGGTAATTGGTGGTGGATATGTGTCACACTGGGAAAGATTCAACCCATTGTTGACTTATCGTGGCTCAGGGTTTCACAGAATGAAGAAGCTGCACTTTTATCATTAAGGCCGCAAAACACCGAGAGCCGTGGTCTCGTGTGATGAGCGACGGCGACACAGCTCGTGAGCAGAGTATAGCGGGGTTGACAAGTGGCGTGTGCACATCGTTTTGGCAGAGTCCATGCAACATTGACCTATCGTGTCTCAGGGATTCGCGAAGGAGGAGCACAAGAGCTCAACACCTCAACTTGCGAAGTTGAGAGTGGTGCTAGTGTTTGTCCTAGCCTACGGTTACATGTAGCGGGTGCTAGTGAGGAGGGAGCCATACCCATATAGCATCTCGAGTATCAGTGTTTGGAGAAAGGGGAGTCGAGAGTCTTGATTCCCGACTCACGAGTTGCGAAAGGCGCTTGTGCTAAGGCCAACTTGTGATCGTTTGGAGGAGGATAAGGAAAGAGAGGGTCTGCGCTAGGCCCCATAAAAGTCCATAGGATCCTGTTCCTCAAAGAAAAAGATGAAAAATCTAAGTTGTTGTAGTGGGTGTGTGAAAAATTGGTATTAGAGCATGGTTAAAACACTTGGCCTGCTTGGGCTCATGAATGAGTTGCACAGAAACTCCATTTGAAGTACTCTTAAAAAGAGTAACCTTCTATCTTAACCCCCTTTAGAAAAAGCTGAAGTTAAGAATGAAAATTCTTATTGTGTATATGCGTTTGAAAAATATGAATTATGCACTTATTATGAATGAATATAATGTTGACTAACAATAAGTGATTTTCTTGCACAACAAGTGGACGATCAACCGCGGGAAACTGCAGACGCATAAAATGGTGACACACCGCAAAGTGGGGGATGGCTCCCACAAAAGAGATGAAGAGTTTGATGAAAGAAGAGCGGTAGAGACCCCTCCCGATCTAGCTAAGACTGTGAGAAGCCTCATGGTCGAACTATAGAGCTGTAAGGATGACAATGAGAGGTTGATAAAAGAGCAAGAGAAGAAGACAGAAATTAATGCAATCTTGCTACAGAGTTTATCCGACATACAAATACAATTGCAGCATGAACCTGACACCAGTCACACGGACCGACGACAGAAAAAGAAAATTCGAAGTCCACCTAAGATATGAAAATGTGGTCTTTTAATTGGCCACACTGGGAAGAGCACCTCGAGAAAGGTCCACCCCGGAGATAAGGGACAAGCGTAGGACGATTCCTCGGGAAAGGAAACTGGAGACTCGGAGGGATCTTCTAGTAGAAAAACTAGTTCTTATTCCTGAAGAAAACGGAAGAAGCAAAAGCATTCTAAAAGTCACAATCTCGAAGAATTCAAGAAGGCCAAACCACCCTCTTTCGATGGTGAAATAAAGAAAGGGGAAGAAGTGGAGGCCTGGCTTCTTGGACTAAAGAAGTATTTTAGAGTCCATGACTTCTTAGAAAACTTGAAGGCCTGAGTAGCCACTTTCAACTTGAATGGAAAGGCTTCCATTTGGTGGGAATACCTTAAGAATGTAAAATGGATTCACAAAGATGACCTATCTTGGGAACGGTTTGAGAAATACTTCAGAAAGAAGTATCTGTCGAAAAAGTATTTCGACGAGAAGACTAAGGAATTCTATGAACTCAAACTGGGGAAACTCACCATAGAAGAATATGTCAACATATTCCTCGAGTTGTTGAGGTACGTACCCTATATAAAAGAAAAAAAGGCAAAGGTGCAACGATTCATCAACGGACTACCTAGGGACTATCAGAACATGATTGATTTTGACGAGCCAAAGACCCTAGAAGACACTATCTGAAAGGCAAGATATTGTTACGAACAGCTGGGGCATTGGACAAAACCTCACAAAAAATGGAAGCAGAAGAATAGTTTGGGATTCCAGAAAAAGGGGTTTAAATCCCCAAGATTTAAAAACTATAAGAAGGACTCAAGGACGAGATTCCCAACCCGAAGTGTACACTAGCAAAATTTCCCCTCCCAGAGAAGAAATGAACCTTCTAGATCTACCCCAGGAATGATTGATAACCCAAAGAGAGAACCCTTGAAATGTTGGGGTTGTGGAGAAGAACATCTACTGAGGGACTGCCCACACCGACAACATAATAGTCAGAGAATTTACAACGTTCAAGAAGCTACCACCATCAATGACGTGTCTAGGAGTGTGCAGTAAATTTATGCAACCTTGGATAATAAACAAACTAACCACCAAGATTCAGTGGTGGAGATGGAAGGTATGATCACCAACCATCTAGTGTCTATTCTAATTGACCCTGGTTCAAATTTGAGTTATATAGCTCCTAAGGTTGTTGATAAGTGTAAATTACAACCACATAAACATGCCAAGCCATGGTTGGTACAGTTAGCCACTGGCACCAAAAGAAAGGTAGCAGAGGTCATACCAGCTTGCTAATTCACTATGGGTGAATTTCCCACCCAAGCAACCCTTAACATACTACCCCTACGATCATATGACCTGTTGATTGGAATGGATTGGCTAGCCACATATAAAGCCAGACTGGACTGTTACCATAAAAATTTAGAATGTGTCGGTGAAGAAGGAAGAAGGATAACCCTTCGAGGGATCCAAAAACCTGTCTCGGTGAGACGAATATCAGCCCTTCAAATGAGAAAGTATTGCAGAAAGGGATGTCTACTTTATGCGATACAGGTGTTGGAATTAGTTGAAGATGAAAAACCAAGCCTCGAAGACCACCCCACACTAAGAGAATATAGAGATGTATTTCTGAAAGAGGTACTGGGTAGACCTCCGAGAAGGGACATTGACTTCTCGATAGAACTTGCACCAGGAGCGGTCCCAATGTCTAGGACACCCTACAGAATGAGCACACCCGAGCTAGTTGAGCTTAAATTACAACTAAAATAAATGATGGACAAAGGCTATATCTAACCCAGCGTGTCTCTGTGGGGAGCACCAGTTCTGTTTGTAAAGAAGAAATATGGTACCCTCCTACTGTGCATAGATTATAGACAACTCAATAAGGTAACCATAAAGAACAAGTACCCCTTACCCAGAATCGACAACCTGTTCGATCAATTGGGAGGTGCTTCCATCTTCTCAAAGATTGACTTGAGATCTGGATACCATCAGGTCTGAATCAAGGGTGAGGACATCCACAAAACTGCCTTCAGGACGAGATATGGTCACTATGAGTTTGTGGTAGTACCATTTGGATTAACCAATACCCCTGCCACTTTTATGTGCTTGATGAACAATGTGCTCAGCAAATTCCTAAACAAATTTGTACTGGTTTTTATTGACGATATATTAATTTACTCCAAGAATAGAGAGGAACATGAGGAACATCTTAGACTTGTGCTTCAAGTTCTAAGAGAACATCAACTCTATGCCAAATTCAGCAAGTGCGACTTTTTTCATAAGCAGATACATTACTTGGGCCATGTCATATCCGAAGAAGGAGTAGCAGTAGACCCTGACAAGATCAGGTATATCATGGAATGGCCTACCCTAAAGGACATTTCAGATATCAGATCCTTTATGGGCGTAGCAGGATACTATAGGAGATTTATAAAAGGATTCTCCAAGATTGGTTTCCCAATCACGGCCCTCCAGAAGAAGGGAGCTAAATTCATGTGGACACAAGAATGTGAAGAAATATTTCAATCCCTAAAACATCTACTGACCCATGCACCCGTTTTGAAGATCGTTGATCCCAAAAATGACTTCCTCGTTTGCACAAATGCTTGCAAGGAAGGGCTTAAAGGAGTCCTTATGCAAGGAGGAAGTGTAGTCTGCTATGAATCCCAAAAATTGAATGAGCATGAAGTCAACTATGTGACCCATGATCTAGAACTGGCCACCATAGTGCACGCCTTAAAAATGTGGAGGCATTACCTCCTGGGAAGGAAATTTGTACTTATGACAGACCACTGTGGATTGTGATATCTATTTGACCAACCAAAACTCAATGCTAGACAAGCTAGGTGGATGGCCCTTCTTAGTGAGTTTGATTTCAAAATCAAACATATCAAGGGAAAGGAAAATAAGGTGGTCGATGCCCTTAGCATAAGTATGAAAACAATTCATCTGGCAGCGGTGAGCACCTGTGAGACGAATGTCAAGGAAAGAGTCAGGAATGCACAATAAACATACACATTCTTCCAGATTGTGACCTCGTACCTAGAGCAAGAACCCACAGAAATAAAGTATGAAGGCTACCAGATGATAGATGGAGGTCTACTAACTTACAAAAACAGATTGTATATTCCAAAATGTGATGACTTGAAGAGGTTCATAATGGATGAACTACATAAAAGACCATATACTGGTCATCCAGGATACCAGAAGATGATCACAGCCACCAAGAAACAATTCTATTGGCCTGGATTGAAGAAAGACATAGCTGAGTACTTAGCCAAATGCATAGAATGCCAACAGGTTAAAGTAGAACACTGACACCCAGTAGGATTATTACAACCCCTGCCAATCCCGGAGTGGAAACGAGAAACCATCTCCATGGATTTCATCACCGGATTACCAACCTCGACCAAACAGAATGACACCATCATGGTGGTGGTGGATAAATTGAGCAAGTCCACTCATTTTATCCCCGTCAAGTCGACTTTCAAGGCAATATACATCGCCAATGTATTCATGAAGGAGATATTCAGACTACATGGTATGCCTAAAGAGATTGTGTCTGACAAAGACACGAAATTTACTTCCAACTTTTGGAAATCCTTGATGGTTGGTCTGGAGACCAAATTACTGTTTAGCACAGCCTATCATCCTCAAACTGATGGACAGACGGAAGAGTGAACCAAATATTAGAAGACATGTTAAGGATGCATGTAATGCATCAACCCAAAAAGTGGGAAGATTACCTGCCACTGGTGGAATTCGCCTACAACAATGGCTACCAAGAATCTCTAAAGATGAGCCCTTTCGAAGTCCTCTATGGTAGACCATGCAATACTCCAGTCAGTTGGAGTAATCCCGTGAAGAGAGTTACTATTGGACCCAACATGTTGAAATAAATGGAACAACAAGTGACTCAGATAAAACAAAATCCAAAGGCCGCTCAGAACAGACAGAAAATTTACGCCAATCGAAAGAGAACTCCGAGAGATTTCAAGACAGGAGACCATCTATATCTCAGAGTTAGGCCCAGGAAGAGCTCCCTGAGGATGGGAGCTTGTGCCAAGTTGGCACCTTGGTATTGTAGACACTTTGAAGTTCTAGATAGAGTGGGACCTGTAGCCTATAGGCTATCACTTCCTCCCATAGTAAAAGCACATAATGTTTTCCATGTTTCATTATTGAAGAGATATGTACATGATTCTAATCATATAATTGATTGGTCTGTAATCCAGGTTAAACCAGAGGGAGAATTCCTGCCATAACCTCAATGCATACTGGACAGAAAGGAAACCATACTCAGGAACCGAACCATTGCATAGGTCAAGGTGCAGTGGAAACATTTTGGCCCAGATGAGGCTACGTGGGAAATGGAAGATGCCATGAATCAGGCATATCCGATTTTGTTTACTTCTGTACATACACGTCATGTTGATAGATAGAACATCGAGGATGATGTTCCTTTAAGGGGGAGGGAATTTTAACACTATGTTTTCCCCAGTCTGTAAAAATAATTATATTGGCCGAGAACTATGGCAAACTCAAAGACATGAATGTTTGATTTGACGGACCTTTGTATAAAAGGTCGATGAATGTAAATTATGTTATGAATATGTGTTGCATGACTGCTGGGAGGGGGATGTGATAAAAGAGACCATGATGGCTAATGAAAGGTGGTGGAAGGGACCTGGAATGGTTGCGTTAAATTCCACCGAGCCAGTATTGTACTGGGTTATACTTGCTCACAAACCAAAACAACTCTCTGATCCTGGAATGGATTTCCTGTCAGATTGGTAGGTGGGGAGGCTCCTCAAGAGTTAAATGAGGGATGGGGGTGAACCACCCATCCGTAACAGCCCTAAAACCTGACCACAGATGGCGGAATTCGCGCCACACACAACCTTGCAGACAGAAATTGGTAAGAGAGGAAATGTGGTAGGGGAGAGCAGTGTGCGTGAGGGGGATCGCAAAAGAGACTGGAGAAACCCTGGAAACGCAGGGAGTTCTGAATACTAGGAGAAGGAGAGTAACCTTTGTCTTGGATTATTTTCCTGCATCAGGAGAAGGAGAGTAACCTTCTTCCTTGATTTTTTTTGAGCTGGAAGTAGGAGACTGAACCTCAAAGCATCGTGGTCTAGCTCGGGGGTGGCTAGTGGTAAATCCGTTTGGAGTCATTGAGCCTACGGTTGGGTGGAAACGAGCACCCCTCTCAGCAATTGCATCACACCTGGTAGATTTGATAAGTATTTTATACCTTGTATTTTGAACTAAATATCATGAATGCATGCTTGTGTTTATATGCCCATAATAATTTCTGTGTAGAATGATTACCTGGTGTTTTAAACTGAAAATAATGGATGCATGAGTATGCTTATATGTCATCGTTGGTTTCTATACAAATGGTTAAGTCTGGGGCTGGAAAGTTATCTCTCTAAGGTCTCGGAGTCATGGGAGTTTGAAGCCCCGAGAAGTTGAATTTTGTGATTCAATCTGAGAAGGGATAGCGAGCCCAATTATAGAAAGAGAGAATACCCTATCATTCGGTTGATGAATGGTCGGAATCCTTTCGGGAATTCCCCAGATCTGTCGAGACCGATGGATCTAGAGGAGGAGTGTAGGCATTAACACCTTGACCCTTTCATCCTTCACATGTAGCGATGGGAGCTCGGACCGTAGATTCAAGGATCTGACAGAGCCCTATTGACTGTTAATCTTAGCCTTTGTTTAGGCAGGAGAGTAGCATTTCGCTGACTCGCGACTTGGAGTGGTCAAGGGTAGGGCTGCATGAACTCATGATTTGTGATATCGCGACATGATTGTGACCGTTGGATCCAAGGCACGGGAGAACCGTTGGATCAGAACCTTCGTGGGTATCGCCTATCAGGGGTTCAGAACTTGAGAGAGTTTCTTTTTTATTGTAGAAGTTGTGAAGTGTCGAGCGTCGAGGGCTCGTGTAAACACGTAACCCATCCATAAGTGGGGACCGCATGGTTGAAAGGTGGTGTAACGACAAGCGCCCGTAGAAAGGTGGGAACGGGTGATGGGTGATGGAAACATGTCGCCTGGGAAGGAGTCAACCCATGGTTGACTCATCGTATCTCGGAAACTCGCGAGGGATGAGCATGAGGGCTCAACACTCCAACTCGCGAAGTTGCGAGATGTGAGTAGCGCTAGTATTTAGCCTAGGAAGCGGGTAACTGGTGGTGGATACGTGTCACACTGGGAAAGAGTCAACCCACTGTTGACTTATCGTGGCTCAGGGTTTCACAGGATGAAGAAGCTGCATCTTGATCGTTATGGCCGCGAAACACCGAGAGACGATGTCTCATGCAACGGGCGGCGACGTTACAACTCGTGAGCAGAGTATAGCGGGGTTGACAAGTGGCGTGTGCGTGTTGTTTTTGACAAGTGGCGTGTGCGTGCTGTTTTGGCATAGTCCACGCAACATTGACCTATCGCGTCTCGGGGATTCATGAAGGAGGAGCACAAGAGCTCAACACCTCAACTGGCGAAGTTGCGAGTGGTGCTAGTGTTTGGCCTAGCCTACGGTTACATGTAGCGGGCACTAGTGAGGAGGGATCCATACATGTATAGCATCTCGAGTATCGGTGTTTGGAGAAAGGGGAGTCGAGAGTATCGATTCCTGACTCGTGATTTGCAAAAGGAGCTTGCACTAAGGCCAGCTTGTGGTTGTTTGGAGGAGGATAAGGAAAGAGAGGGTTTGCACTAGGCCCCATAGAATTCCAAAGGATCCTGTTTCTTTAAGAAAAAGATGAAAAATCTAAGTTTCTGTAGTGGGTGTGTGACAGATGAGATCATATCATCCCATTCCAATGATCATGATTATGAGTCATCTCCAAATGGAGGTGAGTAGTTTGAGGAAAGAGCTAAGGAAATTTCTCCTCACCAGGCCCGCACCAGAGACCACCAAATAAGGTATAAGAAGTCTCATTATTCAAACATTCCTTTTGATTATAAGGAAACTGGAAATGATCAACAAAGTCTATGGCATAGAAAATCATATACGTTTTGTGGTATGAATAACCATGTTGTTTCCAAGTGTTGGAAAAAAATGGATTTGTACAGGAAGGTTATGGCAACCAGGAAGAAACCATGACATGAAGGCCTTTCTCCACGTTAGGAGAAAAATAAGGGCATGAAAACATGGATAAAGAAGAACCATTGTGCCCATTGCAACAAGGGTGGACATCAGGAAGCCACATGTTGGACACTCCATCCAGAGTTGTGTCCAAAGAAGGACAAGAAATCCAACAAAACAACTCACAAAGGAAGCCAGCTATAGGAAGAAGATCAACTACCGGAAAATAAACAACTCAGAAAGGAGTATATATTTGTCTTGATGAATGAAAGGATGAATAAAATATTTGAGTTAGTTGATAAGGGCAGCCTATTTTGAGTCACTGATACATGAGGCTCAAAAATAGATCAAAATCAAAGTGCCCAGAATTCAATGAAAACACACCAAATCAAATAACTCGATGAGAGATTTTCGGTGCTGCAAATGGCTTGTCAAACAAAGTTACAGATCAAAAGATACAACCATCTGAAGTTTTCAGAAAATAGCAACATTGGCGAAATCTATATAGTGTTGATGTCATCATGATGAGTTGGAAGATGTAGAGGAGGACACATGTTCTATTGACATCATCGGGGTGATGTGGTATCCCAAGAGGCTTCCACGTGTCACTCATTTTTTGGTGACTTAGCACCCAGTTGGACCAACCAAAATTGGCCATGTGTCATGCTGATGCAGTAGTCGATGCAGCAGGAACAATTGGTGGTATGGATTTTGAAGCAGCAATTGGTGTGGTAGTACAAAGATGATGTTAGCATGACGTGGCATGTTGATTGGGCATTGATGTGGCATTACGAATGATGATGTCAAGATATGATGTGGCAATACGGATGATGACATGTAAGTACAAATGATGATGTCAGTAAATGATGTGGCTTTACGGATGATGAAATCAATAGATGACATGGAAGTATCAATGATGACATCAATAGTTGACATGGAATTACATATGATGATGTCAGCAGCTGGCATGGAAGTACGAATAATGACATCAACATGACATGGCAACTAATGGGGTGTTGACTGAGCAGATGACATGGCAGGACATATGCTGACATTGTGTTGACTGGGTCAATGATTTGGTAGACCGTATAGTGTTGATGTTAGCATGTTGATTTGGTAGGCACATTTATTGCAGAAGATATGATCTTGTTGGCATGCAAATCGAGGCAAAAATCCCAGGGGGGGCCATAAGTCATAGTGATGGAATTGGATGAAAGAATAGTCGTTTTTGCACAATTTTTTTCAGGAATCTAATGGTGTTGTTCATTTTGTGATCGTAGCAACAAAATTTGAGGGTTATGGCAGAAGCCCAAGTTTTCCATTAATGCTTTGGCCCACTTTACAAGGTGAAGAGCCTAGGAAGGCCTGAGATGAGCAGTGTCAGAGTTTGATGCATAGACAATCATTCTTACACAATTTCACACCATGATCACAATGATGATGCCCTTTTTTTCATCCAAGCATTCAATCATGAGGCTCATGGAATGAAACCCAAATGTAAGCGTTATGTTTTTGTGGTTTTGTTTCTTTATGAAATTTTTCAAAAGATGTATGCATGCTACAAATTTTCGTGAGCATTGAGTGTTGCAGCAAGGCAGAAAGACCTGATCTTTTGTAGGAAACTCATCATATTAGCCTTTTCATGCAAACTGAGGTGGTCTAGTGTTGGTGAGGCTATTTTGGCACTTCATCAGAAATTGGCCAACCTTACAGTCGAAAGTCTCAGAATTGCGAGAAAAATATGATGATGATGATGATGCTTGAGTCTGAGCAATAGATTCAAAGGGGACCATTGCCACTGGATGTGAGAGACTGTGTCTTATGCCACATGTGTTTGTGAGATCAACCTTCATTAGAAGAGATCATCTCTTTGTGAGAGAGACATTGCCACTCATTTTGAGAACAAATCCCTTTGTATTGTCAAAGGAGATCGTATCATTGCCACTTGTTGTGAGAACTTAGCCCTTTGTTTTGTGAGAGGAGATTGTCTCTTTGTAAAGAGAGACATTGCCACATGATTATGAGAAACCAGTCCCTTTGTATTTTAATGGGTCTCATAACCACTGTTGAGTGAGAGGCATTTGTCTTATGCCTAAACATTGTAATGGGTCTTGTAACCAATTTTGAGTGAGAGGCATTGTTTTGTCTAAGGCATGTTTTGGGAAATCATTGTAAAATTTTCCATGAGTGTTTTATAAACTCTGACAAGTATGGTATTGCATTGAAAACGTAATTATGCATTGTCAGCTACAAATTTGCATTGATTTCAAGTTCGTCGCACTTTAGGACTGGTTCTTGGTCATGGGGTGTTGGGATTTAACCTATCCTTTACTCATATGGTTTTAGTCGGGTTTTTTTTTCATTCATTCTTAAAACAAGATCCACGCTTCCTGCTATAGGCCGATCACAACCCCAAATTAGTACATATTAAAATTAAAAGTTTTGCATGAATGCGCCCACACATTATGCCTTCATTAATATCCAGGGTGCCAACACTCATGGCCACCCACATTTGATTTTCTCTAACACCTATACCTTGTGAGTAAAAATGTTGGAAGGTCCTCCTTCCTCAATGAGGAATCCATTGTTTGTCTTTTATGCAAATATGCATTTCCTGGAAGTAATTCCAAGCAACGTGCTATCTATGAGCACTTTTGTTTCCAATCGTTCCTTGATTGGTCCATGTGTTCATGACATATCATTTCATGAATTCTTCTGAAGGTTACAATCGGTCTTTTAGTACCAGAGGTTCATACCTCCATTATTCAGGTCATCCTCCCCGAATCATACCCTACTCGGGTATCCAAGGCATACAACTGCCCTTTCAATTTTTCAGGTATAACATGCAAATAATAAAATAATTTCGGAAGGGGTTCTTACCAAATTCCTTCATACCCTGTGCCACACAGGCAAGAATATATTTATACCAGTTCTTGGCTACTAGCACCCTCTCTCTATTTTCTACCTTATCAGTAGTGCTTTAGCGGGATTTTTCACAGTCCCGTCAACAACCTTTTGATTGGGGTCTTTCCATGGTCACCCCCTGCTTGAGGTTGTTCATTGTTGGAAACTGTCTTTCTCAACAATTCCAATATTACTCCTTTCTACACATGACATACACCATAGGCACATTAATCGTCATGTAATAAAAATGAAATTATCATAGCATTTGATTAGTAAAAACATTTTCAGGCACGTCTAGCATATCTGCATGCACTTCGTCACATTATCTTTAATGTTTTTCATGAGTGTAACATAAGAGTTCTCAATTTTTTTCACAACATTACAACCATCATTACTATGGTGTCAAAGCATTTTCATTCATCAATGTACTGGCTTTCTCATCGCGTGATGCACAGTCAAGGAAAGAATTGAGGGCTCTCCCCTTATTCCAATTCTTTCTACATTGCCTGGGGATTTTCAGTCAAGTCAAGATACCTCTAAGGTCTCGTTGCCTTTCCTTAATCACAACTTCAACCAAGCCGTATCAGATAAACATCCCCATTTATCCATTCAATCATACCCAGGGGTTTACTGGCCTCTTACCAACCATACTGGTTTCCACAACTACTCTTTTCTGAGAAGCCCTGGGTTAGGCTCATCTTAACTCTTAAGATACTATAGCATGCTTTAATAACAACTATCTGCTCATAATGAATCAGGAATGTCTGCATCCTACACACTTCCATTAGGTTATCATAATGGTCAATATTAAGTTATTAGTCTTCTATTACTTACATGATTCTTCCAAAAATGTAATCTAGGATTCTTATACATGGTTAGACCTTGCAGCCCATTGTCCAATCCTTCAACAATTATCAAGGTTGTGACTCTATTCCTCTAACAGAGACCTTATACAGTTCCTCCACCGGGAACTCCTTCAGCATGCAACTTCCTCATTGCGGATCCATCACCACTGTGATGGCCTCAACCTTGAGTTTGCCTTTTTGTGGTCTACCAAATATTCCCCTTAAGGAATATAAACATGCATCTTTGTTAATTTACATCTATGATGTTCTTAACCACTTTCAAAATCCTAAGCCTGCATATAGCTATCGTAGGTATACTTCATAGCCTACATACATTTCTATTTTTAAAATCAGTCATCTTAGGATTGGTCACCATCCTTCTCATGTGATCTACAAAGGAATAAACATTTGCCTCTTATCATGACAATAGAGCATCCTTTCTCGTTTACTCTTTCCTTTAATTGTACTGGATTTTCCTGGGGATATGGAGTACATTCCCTTTAAGCTATCCTTCAAGACAGATCATTCACGACTCTTCAGAACAGAGTCAACCATGCATCCATGGTATTCATTCAATTTTGGCAAGTGTAAGTCTTGCCTCACGTTTCACTCATCAGGGCCATCATGTTGGGCCTTTAGTATATTTATACTCTTACATCATACATGTGCATTACTTGCACGTTCTATATATCATTCATACCTCACTGGTATGAGTATCAGGATTCTTAATAGGAATCTCCTCAATGCATTAAACTCATGCACTATTAATCATACTGGCTTACACCCTCTCCTCACACGACCACCGACGGTGACCACGATCTGAATTTTAAAAGGCGCTTCGCATTTCGCGATTTCGGAATTGTCGTTGCAAGGAATTTTCTTTCCTTGATTCCCAAAATCCGAAAACCTGAAAGACCAAGGCTAAGGTTTGCTCGGCTCTTTCATCTACGTGACCCTTCGCTCAAAATTTGGGGTCAATTCTCAGACATGTGTCAGGATCCCGTATTTCGGCGAATCCGTGGACAACGCTCCACCGTTTCCCAAACTTCTATTCTATGTGGGCTCGACAAGTCTAGATCCCACGGTCCAGATCTCTCCGACAATCATTGGTCCTAATTAACTCGGTGATTTACCTGGAATGACTTTGGGAAGTCTACACTTCCATTTTCCCCATAGACGAAACCTCGAAGATCTAGATCAACGACTCTCATTGATTCCGAACTAACGGATATTATTCTTCCTGATCTTATGAGTGATGAGAGGTTATCAGCCTTATCTTCCCTGTTGATTAATTAGGTCTAACAGTCACCAGCGACTCTCCAACTGACGATTGTGCTTATGTTGCGATTTCGCATTTCACGACTTCAGGACTTCTATTATGGGGAACCTTGAATCCTTCGATCTCCAGAATTGTGAAATTTTCTCTGGACAATCAATGGTCCAATTAGCTCCTTGATCAACGACTATGATCTTTTCACGAATTTCTCATTGCTTCTCCCAAGCCTTTTGGTCTTGCGAAATTATGGTATCTCCTCGCAACTTCCCAAGATTGAACAACCCGAAACATTTCGGTTCTTTCTGAATGGATCTTGACTCTAGATCCCATCCAATCTTCAAAATTCTTTCCTGAAGGATTTCTCCTGCTACATCTTCTGAAATTTTTAAGTTACTTATAGGACTAATCTCATAGTCCCAACTCATATGGGTGTTACCCTCTCTTTATGGAAACAACCAACAAGGGTCACTCTTGGGAATTAGCAACAGTCTCAAAGGACTCCTCAAACAAGTTATCCTCACTGTCGATTCTAACCATTATAGGTTAGGCAAAACTGACCCTACATATTTTCACTAGTCCTCTCAATCATGAGGAATTATATGCTCAGGGTTTAGTCTCTTAATAATACAGTGGTCATAACTTTCTAAGGATCCTACCAGTCCTTACCATATTTCCCAAATCATGAAGGGGTTCTTCCGTTGGGTATTAATCCTTACCTAACTAGCCATCTTAATCGCAAGAGACTCTACCTGCTTTAGTAGGTAGCCATCGTTACATTAAAGCAGAACAACTCAGTTCATGTCCCTTGTCCAGCTCGTGTAGCTTCATAGCACAATTTATTCCACCTCTATTATTGGCACTCATATCTTATCAGTAATAATGATCAGTGCATCCCTACTCCTATGAGAGTAGTTACCTTCTTAACAGAGGGTTATAGAAATTTCCAGATTACAGTCTAATTATGCAATCCTTCTCCTTAAAGAGAAAACGCAGATAACAATATCTTCTAACGTGGCTCGTACCTGAGCCCAAGCAGGCCAAGTGTTGTAACCATGCTCTGATACCACTTTGTCACATACCCATTACCAAATCAAGATTTTTCATTGTTTTCTGCAGATTCAGAGCCCCAAAATATCTATGGAGGCCTAGCGTAAGCTAGCTCTTTCTCTGTCGGCTCCCATGTGATCGTAGGTCATGATCACAGGTCAAATAATCATGGAGCCTCTTGGTATTTCGTGACTCGGCGCCACAGGAATGTCGAATCATTCGACTCTGCAACCGTCAAATCCCGACAGGGCTAGCGAATGGCCAATGGGAATAGATCCCAACAGGGCTAGAGAACCGCCAATGAGAATGGGCCCCGTCGCACGGTTAAGTGGAGTACAGGTGGCAGAGAGGGAAACGCGACACGGTAGTCAACGTGACAGGATGGGGGACCCACTTTACACACCATACCATTCCG
>JZKD02S0112379.1:510444-528116 GCA_000966675.3 Picea glauca
TTAGGACTGTACATAAATAAGCTCTTTTGAGCATGTATCTTGTTTTGTTTTACTTTTACTTTTCGACCTGTATTTTCAGCAGGGGGTGTTTTGAGCTTGACTCCATAGCCCAACAGCAAGGCACTGGAACTGAAAAATGAGTCCTTAGAGAATCACAGGGACGAATATATCCCCCATGGAGCCTAATGTTAGCAACATTACTTGTCTTCGGCATCGGGATA
Organism: Picea glauca; assembly: GCA_000966675.3. Classification (NCBI taxonomy): domain Eukaryota; kingdom Viridiplantae; phylum Streptophyta; class Pinopsida; order Pinales; family Pinaceae; genus Picea; species Picea glauca. The sequence goes on from JZKD02S0112379.1 coordinate 510,666, forward strand.
TCCAAGTCTGCAGGTTGCATGAGGAGCGCCCAAGCGCAGCGAACAGAAGAAGTCTTGTTTGGACTTAAAATCAAGCGAGCGGGAAAAATTATAGTGTCAGCGGTCCTGATCCATCCATATGAGTAGATCAATGGTTGGCGGGAAGTCGCAGATAGAGAAGATGCGCCGAGGATAGCGTAATGGATAGCACCCACATCAAGTGCGGGCATGGATGGCATCCGTTCATCCAAAGGACACATGGCGCGAGATATGGTCACGTCGGCTTTTCATCAGTCGTGAGTTCAAAGGGAGAAGGTTTTCTGTCGTTATACATCTCTAAGCCCCGAACCCCGAAGTGTCGATAGTGCCTGAAATCGGGCTCACAGCATCATCGGGTGAGTTCAGATCCGTCAGATCTAGGGGGACGTGCGGCGCCAACTCAAGCCATCTCGGCGTTTCATTCATCATAGTTTCGAGGGACGAGGATCATCCCCTTCCTATTCATGAACGTTGAAAGCTCAATTGCGAGTAAGCATAGGGTCACAGCCCGTGGCTACCTGGGAAAGAAAAGAACTATGCAAAAGGAGCCAAAGGTGTCGGGGCTAGCCGCCGAAAGGATCATCGTGATCTCCATGTACCATCTTATGCGACTTCGATCCTGGTCCTCACTGAAGAATTAAATGAAGGTGAACAGAGGTAGTTGAAACCTCAACTCACTTATTGAATGTGAGGTATGGAGGTTTCGACAGACAGTCTGCCCGAGACGGTCTTGTACACTGATTTTCTCCAAAAGGTCATGGTCGGTCCTCATCTGACCAGAGAAAGTCTGCGCACTCCATGTTGGCCTTTAATGTTGTTGCTATCTCCCCTACAGGAGCCATGCGCAGTTAAGGCGACGTCTAACGAAATTTACCCGTCCAAATTCGGTTGAGGGGACACCATGCCTTGGATGACTGAACATGCCTTTGATAGGCGAATTTTGCTGAGTATATATACTTGGTCTTTGTATTTTTGTAAAGGGGTCGATGGTTGATCTAGGCTCCCGATTGTAAAGTTTTGTTGCAGCGCTGGTCACTCTGGTTAATGTATAAGGCATTTGAGACTTCTTACTTTATGGATGTCAGCCTCTTTTTCCATCTCTTTGTTTATTGTGTTAGAACAACTCGGAATTGGAGGATCCAGTCGAGTTGCGTTGTTGTAGGATGATGTAGGTTGGATCACTACAACAGTCGTAGAATTTCTAATCAGTTCTTGTGTTTTCTCAGCGCTGGAATGGCTTGGAATTGGAGGATCCAGTCGATTCACCCTTCATCTCCTTGAAACTCTGGACCAAGAGGATCTTGGCTTCTGAGTTTTTCTTCTTCAAGCTTCTAAAGGCCTGTTGCCCGAGGCAGTCTTGCTCACCCTTCTCACAAGTCTTCCATCTACCACCCTTTAATCAACTTACTGATGGAAGTTGGATCAAGACCTCCCTTGCTTTCTACATACCAAACCCTGGTTCCTGTGTCAATGCTGCTTTCCTGGGTCTCTTTCCATTCAACCACCCCCATTTATTAAATCGTGACAATAAAAACTAATGGGCGTTGGGCTCTGCTCCTGCAAGCAATCCAGGGGTGACTTCCGACGCTAACACATAGCTTAAGGGAAACTCAACCAAGCTAACACAAATTTATCATTATTATAATATAAACTCTATACAAGAAATTTACACAAGATTTAAGCAAATTCACAACAAATTTAGCCAATAGTCATTCAATAGAGCATCAATGGGATCTATAAAAAAATTCTCATACATTTAACAACACAATTTGAATTATTGATCCATTACATTGCATGTTAAACATAAACGTTCCATATGTGATTTGGTATGCGAAATAACATTGCAAATTAAATTTTATACAAGAATATTAATTTAACAACCAGATTGAATACCGTCGCCGAACTAATTGATAAGGATAATGTTTTTCAGATTGATATATTGCGCAACGTACACACCTTCCCTTGCAAATCCCAAGACTTCATTGGTACCTCCCAGCCAATGCTAATGCTAGGGGTAATCTTCTTCCCCCTTAGCCCCTCGAGATGCAAATGGGACATGCACACAAAACCATAATCACTCTAGCTCCCAACTCGCCTCGCAAGATAGAGCCACCACTCTCTCTCAAGCTAGGTATCCCAACTCTCACAAGTAAAACCAATCAAAAATAATTCGATGGCATAACTTTATCAATAACCAGTGTGATCCATTTCCCATCATGACCATTTGTTTTATATGAATTCTCTCACTAACCCATCCCCACTTGCACAAATAATTCCATATTTTATTTTAATTAAAAGTCAATTTCCCTCTCATTTCTCAAATGTGCTCCTTAATTCATTCCTAGTTGTCTCTTTATTCCTACTATTCTCATTTATTGACTGGCGCCTTACTAAATCTGAGTTAGAGTTAAAATATGAGTCTTCTTCTAGTTAGACTAGTGGTAGCTAGACTCTAGATTCCTTTTTATGCGTACCCTATTCTCTCATATTTATTTTTTTCTTATTTTAAAACTCCTTCTTAATATTTTCTTTCACACATGTGTCTTATATCAAATCTTTAGATATATTTCACCCTTTTTTTTTAAATTCTTAACTTGATTTACTTCATCGCTTTTTAATTTAATTTATGATTTAGTTTTAGTCTTCTTACAAAAATTTAGTCTTTGGCTTAATTTCTTCCTCCCTTTTTTTTGAATAGGCTTAGAGTTTTATTGGGATTTTTAATTAATAAATTCAATCCTTAATTAATTAGTTAAATCTGGTAAGGCCTAAATATTTTTCAAGGTTTAATTATTATCTCAAGGTTTTCTAGGCCACCTAGATTCATTGACTCAAGCTTTTAATTACACGTCGTGCCCTCCAAGATGAAACTCTGTGCTCCAAGGGTGCCACTCACTTTTGATTGGTTTTGGTAGTTGTCCAACCCTTGGAGTCAACACTTCATTCGGGCGACCTTGTGAGAGACTAAGGGCTTCTAAGGAATAAGGACTCTGCCTTATTGCGTGCCCTTTAGAATCTTCGTGAGAGACTGTCTCAGTCTACCCTCATGACATCGTGGAACTCTCGAACTAGGTAATCATTAACCTACAATTCGATCCACAATAAGAGTGCTAGTAGGCTATGACAGGGATGATGCCACACCTCTCCCTCAATATATGGTTTTTGTGCATGGCCCCTTTACTCCTTATGTGAGTTAGATTAGAAAGCATTTGTCAGCCTGCATTCATTAACAAAACATTGTCAGTGATCCATATACATAATCATACTAAATAAATCATCTAGAATGTATGTGTAAAATGAAATATGCAAACAAAACATGATCCACTCCCTGACTCAATCCAGAGTCCAAACAGGTCCATTGATGCCATTGGCATCCACAATCTGTCAATTGTCCTGCACACTCAGGGAAAACTCGTCAATAGCATATGTCAATACATATATATATCAAATAACATTAAATCACAATCATCAACATCATCATAAAATCCATAAGTGAAACAAATAACCATGTACTATAACTGGATCACTTACAAAGAAGTGTCCTCAAAGAATAAGTCAATAACATGTGCTCGCAAGAGAGAGATGTTACATACACCCCCTCTTGTTTTAAACTTCATCCCAAAGATATACAATATATAAAATGAAATAATAAAAGTATCTGACAAGATCTATATGTCTAATCTATCAAATAAGTAAGGAAATTGTTGACGCATATCATATGCGTCCTTTTAGGTAACCGAGTGTGGACTATAATTGTCCCACTGGACCTTGACCTGATCGGCTATTCAACGTCGTAGTTGTCAAGTGCGATGGTCTAGAATGTGGATTGGCTCCACCACGAGTGCACCCTCATTTGACACCTACAAGGAACTCATGTCAATCACATGTGTAGGATTACTAACATAATGTCTTAAAATAGATATATGAAAAACATCGTGCATACACCTCAAAGAATCAAGCAAGGCTAGTCAATAGGCCACAGATCTCTTCTTTTCCACAACTTTGAAGGGTTCCACAAACCTAGGAGAGAGTTTATCACCCCTTCCAAACTTGATAGAACTCTTGTTCGGTTTCACCCGCAAGAAAACTCGGTCGCCAACTTCATAACTGTAGTCAACGCAATGCGCATCAACATAACTCTTTTGTCGATCTTGCACTTCTTTAATCCTTTGTTTTACCGTTTTCATTTGTTCTTCCATTTCTTGGATCACTTCTGGTCCTACCAGGACCCTATCCTCAAGTCGATCCTAGCTCAACGACATCAGACACGACCACTCTTAAAGAAACTCAAATGGTGCCATCTTAATGGTACTTTGATAGTTGTTGTTGTATGCAAACTCTACCAGTGGAAAGAACTCCTCCCAACGTTTCTTTTGGTCCATTACATACATACATAACATATATTCCAAAACTTGGTTCGTTCGTTCTATATACCTCTCTGTCTCAGGGTGATATGTTGTACTAAAGTTAAGTTGTCTTCCCAAAGCCTCATGGAAACTAGTCCAAAATCGTCCTGTAAACACCGATCCTCGATCAGATATGATTCATCGATCCTCAATTGGAAGGTTTGTAAGAAATATTCTAGTTCTCGATCACTCATGAATGATTCACTTCTTTATACCAAGTTCTAGAAAATCGATTCGAGCGATGTCCAAAGTAGCTTTATGTTCTTCCATGTTTTAGGATATTCATGTGAAAACAAATACACTTGGTAATGAATGTCAAAGGGTAATTGTAACTTTAGAAATAAATGTCGAAGAGAAGATGTAACCCACAAGATAGGTTGACTAATAATTTACGTCCACTGTCACACTACATTGCATATTCTTTCTTATATATATATATATATATATATAATCCCTCACACTCTCATATGATCAAGTGATATTATTGGTTTTTGAGTAATTTTAAAACTCTAAATGTGAATGGACATGTTAGGTTATTGCCTAACTGATGAATCCTTGTATGTTTGTTTTTAGTTTTGTTCCAAGAACTATTACCAAGTTATATATTCATAAAATTACAAAGGTTAAGATAAATATGGAATGCGCTATCTTGCATATTTAATGAAATGGTTTTCATTAGGTTCTTTTAGTATGTTTTCTCTTAAACATTTTGTGATGATCACAAAAATTATAAGGTCATTATGTTCATATATATTCTATTCAATTTTTTTATTACAATCTATAAAATAGCTAAGAAATAAAGTTTTAAAACTGAAATTAACAAAATTCTTATATAATTATGAAACAATTATTAATATTATGATTATCACATAGTTGCCCATATTTTTCATGGTAAGGATGATTATTGAAGAGGTCTCTTTCTCTTCTTTTTAGATTATATATTGATAAACTAGAACAACATTTTTGAAGCCATTCAAGTTTGCAATGAATGTTCTTTATATGCATTAATTTCCATTTTTCTTTTTTTTATATACTTTCAAGAGTGTCCAAGGGAAAGCATGTTTGTTAGCAACATTTTGTGATTATAAGAAACTTAATTGAATGCTGGGGGAAAAATGGTGAAATTGTTTAATGATACACTCGCCAACTTGTATTTCACTTATATAGCTCAGCAGGTCATGAACACACCATCATGCACCTACTTGGGTATAGTTATTAGGCCTTCACTTTAACTTAACATGCATCTCAAGCACAACTATGCAAAGAGTATGCTTCCTCGCTATCCTACAGAGGCAACATTTTCATTGTCAATTCCAGGATCTTCCCTCCAAATTGAAACTTTTTTATGTATGGATGAAGTTGACGACTATATATGCATCTCAATTCTAGTATTTCATCCTTAAATATATAAAGTGGATATGGTTAGATAAGGTCCAAACACTTATGCTACAACACCATATAATCTATTGCAAGCAAACAATCCCGCAATGTGTTCTACATGTAGTGTTTAGTGCAAATCCTTGCAAGTTAGTCACTTATTTACATAGAGTAGATTGCATATATTATGTTGCTTCTAAAAGAAATGAAATACCCAAATGTAGCACTATGTCTTTCTCAAAACTTAGTTTTTAATTAGTCTCTTGATTTATGATGTTCGTATTGATTAGTCTCCTTTGTACCCTAGAGGAACAATATCTATGTGGATTGACTACTTCATGAGTTTTTTTAGATATCTTACAGCTTCATCTAATAAAAGAGATTAATGAGTATATATAGATGTATAGCTTTTGGAAATATACCTACAATACATGCATATATAACCTTGTAGCACTTTAAACTCCAAGCTAGCCTTTTATGTTTAATGTTTTCTACATCTACCTAACAAAGTTACCACCCATCCAAAAACCCTTTGAGGACACTATTGACATGAGCTTAAATTATTTTTGAAATAGTGTGGTGTCTATTTAAACCAACATATAGTGGATACTAACTATGGCATTCCCATAACCTTTGAACTTGAGACTAAAAAGCACTTCATCTTTTGTTTCTCAATATACTATGACATCAAGCTAATTTACATAGAAAAATGACACAATATTCACCCTCTAAATCTACTAGACAAAACATTGCAATCCTTATTAGAACCCACTGTCAAAATGCATAACAAATAAAATCTAATGGACTCAATCGAGGCCTAATTATCAAATGTTGTATTCCTTTAGGATATGCAATACAATGGCAAGAGGCATTGTATTTACAAGTTCAGTGCTTTGACCCAATAGTAACTCATCCAATATCAAACAACAATATACTGTATCCATGCAATTTTTGGATGATGTTTTTAATTACCGAATCCTTGGTGGTTTTATACTTGTGAATGATGAGAAATCAGACACTTAATGCTTTATATTTGTCTTATTTCTTAATAAGCCAATTATATATGTGAGTGTGATGTATTCTTTTTTCAAAACATTTTTAATTCATTTGTAAATAATTTTAACAATTATAATTTTAACACAATAAAACTAGTATATATCCATTTTAATATCGATCTCTTTAAAGTATTCATAGGGATCATAATTATTTATGTGAAAAGTGTGTAAAATTCCTAAAGTAAAGATAAAACTACAATAGTTTATTTTATTTATATATATTTCACCTAGAATTTCTTGACAATAAAAATGGTTGCAGTTGTTTTTCTATTTTATTTATACTCGTCCCTTAAATATACATGTAACACATCTTTTTCATATAAACTATATAATGAATTATGCACACATATAACACATCTCTTTCATTCTAAATTATAAATTACACCTCACGTTTCTCAATAATCATAACTAAAACATATTTAATTCAAAATAATCACATCAAATATTATTAAAAAATTACAATATCATAATATCAATCCATTACTATCACAAAATATTACAAATATTAAACATTAAAATTTAATAAAATCACCCAACACTTCTAATATTTATACTATTGTTATTAAATAAAAATACTACTTCACCAACCACCCACCATAATCACATCATCATGCAACCACCAAATGAAACTTAAAACCCATTCCACAAATACATCAAAATGAAATTATAACAAAATATTACAAATATTAAACATTAAAATTTAATAAAATCATTGAAAATCCCAACAATTCTAATATATATACTATTGTTATTAAATAAAAATACTACTTCACCAACCACCCATCATAATCACATCATCATGCAACCACCAAATGAAACTTAAAACCCATTCCACAAATACATCAAAATGAAATTATAACCTTACTAGTTAATAATACCATATTCAAAATTATAAAACCCATTCTACAAATACATTAAAATGAAATTATAACCTTACTAGTTAATAATACCATATTCAAAATTAAAGTAAAATAAAAATTAACTCATTAAGAAACCAAAACAACGTGTTTTAATTATTCATCATATGAAAATTCACAACACAATCACATCAAAATCATATTGTGTTTCACAATCACATCAAAATCAAACTAAAGTACGATGTAACTAGACACATCAAAATCAAACTAAAGTTCACAACAAACATTATACTCCACAATCACATCAAAATCAAACTAAAGTAAGATGTAACTAGACATATCAATATCAAACTAAAATTCACCACAAACATTATGCTCCACAATCACATCAAAATCATATTGTGTTACACAATCACATCAAAATCAAAGTAAAATAGGATGTAACTAAACACATCAAAATCAAATTAAAGTAGGATGTAACTAGACATCTACATGTGACACCATGGTCAAAATTGAACTAAACAATAGGTAATACTATGGTCCACTCCATCAAATCATCTTGTTGGGACTACCTTTTATCCATCAAATCGTTTTCAATATGTGAGGAAATCTCCATGGCCAACTATGAAATCTTGGTTCATACTTATTGAATTACATTCACGAGGATAGTAAAGCAAATAGAAAGTATGGGCATATTGGGCAAATAAATATAAAGTATGAGCATATAGTTATAAGAGTATGGGAAAATATGTCTATTGAGACTTCATTTTGAATATCGATATTGACACTTTATGAATATCGTCATCAATTATGAAACCTTGGTTCATATTTAGAGAATTGCATTCACGAAGGATAGTAAAGTAAATAGAAAGTATGGGCATATTGGGTAAATAAATATAAAGTATGGGCATATAGTTATAAGAGTATGGTAAAATATGTCTATTGAGACTTCATATCAATATTGACACTTCATAATATCGTCGTCGATATGGATATAAGCATATTTACTATATTTATCAAGTTAGGAAGTTTATTTGAATGACATGATATTTTTATAATAGTAAAAATATATTTAAATAAATTAAGAAAGTTCAATGTTTTATGATTTTAAATGTTTGAGTTTATCATTATTGAAATTTAGTTATAGTTTTTTTTGTTTGGGTTAAAATTATAATTTTAAATTATTAAAATTATTATTTTTAATGTAAAAATGAATTTAGTATTTTTTTAATATTTTCACTGTAATTTGATTTTTCAATGTTAATGATTGATATTTGTAATTGCGTCATTTTAAAATGATTTTTGCTAGGTTTTAAACGAAAAATGTCAATTTCTATTCCCTTTATTTTGAGTGGTCAGAAAAGGTTAAATTCGTAAAATGTTTAGACTGCAACAAAATTAAGTATGTTGCATTACACATTTGGAGGTAAAATGCATTTTACACTTAGGCTAGAAAGATAATGCATACTCAAAATTATCACACTAAAAATTGGCAAAATTTCTTTGATGATGATGTTTATTGTCTCCTAAGATTAATAAGATGTATCTAACAAATAAAAGAAACAAATTAAATGTTATTCAAAATGTTACTTATATTTGAGTATGGTCAAAATGAAAATACCAAGGTCATTATGATTTTCATAAGTAAGGGGAAGAGTAATTAAATTATGAAACTAGTTATATGTGTATCCTATATTATTCATGGCGGGACAATTAAAAAAAAAATAGTGTTCATCCATAACCTCCTTTGTATCACAAATTTGTGCATCCCATGGTGTTTTTTACTTAGCCCAACAATCAATTTCGGTATGGAGGTCATGAGCATTGGCCTTGATTTTGGCAATGTTGATTAAGTTTTTCATGTTGAATCAACCAAATTAAGATAATTTACAAACTCTTTTTAGTATTTGAACTTCCTCTTAGTAATGATTTCATTGCCGTTCTAGGTCTTATCTTTAAATGACATAACAATGTAAGATTTTATATTATCAATCTTATTAATTGATTGTGTTCCTTTATGTTCCAATAGTTAATCCCAACCTCTAAATCTCTAGACCTTTTTTAAGCATATGGTACTTACTACTCATATGAGTAATAATAGGGAGCATATCATTGCTCAACTTTGAGCAATTTATTTTTGCAATTTAAGTATATGATCATGCCTTTAGACTCTACAGAACAAAAAAATCAACATTTAGTGTTATACTGGAATTCCAATTGTATGCATGACATAAATATGGATAACGTACAAATTCTAGTCGAGTGAAGGGAAGCTACTTTCCACTTCTATGAAAAGATTTTGATAGAACTAATAATGCCCATAAATGATAAGAAGTGAATTAGGAAAGTCAAAATCAATATCAATATTGTGAAACAAGTATCTCCCTTTTCACCAACATTATTTTGCACATTTATAGATGAATCAAAAGATTGGATTAGGAGCGATGGAGGGGGAGGACTACATATAGAAAGATACACTTTTCTATCATTTTTTTATGTGGATGATGTCACTTCCTTGGCAAAAGAAAAAGACAACCTCCAAAGACAATTAGTTGCCTTCAAATTTTTTTGTCACTACTACGACACGAAAGTTCATTTAGACAAAACAAAGATGATGGTAATTGGTACTCATGATAGGAATAGTTTCATTACATCCAATGATGAAAATATGAAGGTTGTTTCTTCTTTCAAGTACTTAGGCCTACAATTTAACTCTAATGATGAATAGTACATGTTACTACTCATACTAGGAGCAATAACTGGGAGCATATCTTTGTTCAACTTGAGCAATTTATGTTTCCAATCTAAATATCTAATCATGTTTTTAGACCACACAGAACAACATTTAGTATTCTACTAGATGTCCAAATATATATATGATGTAAATATAGAGAAAGTATGAATTGTAATTGATTGGAAAGATTTTGATAGAACTAACAATTCCCATAAATGATAAAAAGTAAAGCAAGAAAATCAAAATTAATGATAATATTATTTGGAAACAAGCATATTCCTTTTCAACAACATTATTTTGCATATTTATAGATGAATCAAAAGATTGGATTAAGAATGATGAAGGAGAGACTACTTATAACAAGGTACATTTTGTTATAGCAAGGTACATTTTTCTTCTTTATGTGGATTATGTCACTTCCTTGGCATAACCTCCAAAAACAACCAATTACCTTAAGAAATTTTTTTTATTACTATAATATCAAAGTTCAATTAAACAAAATAAAAATAATGATAATTGGTATTTAGGAGAGGATATTTTCAATACATTCAATATTGAAAAATTGAAAATTGTTTATTCGTTCAGGTACTTAGCCTACCATTTGAATCTATAATTAGAAGTATCATGAAATGTGTAATAAAAAGCATGAAATCACTTTATTTTTTGCAAGGTAAATGTAGGCAAATTTAATGTTTAAAGCTTCATCTTCAAAACATTGGTGTGGAAAAAAGCCTTACATGGTGTCTAAGCTTATTAAAAAAAATTGTAAAAAGGTGAGAGGGTTTAGAAGTGCTTATTATTACAAAAACCAAGTGCAAAGGTACAAATTCCTTATTCCATGATATTATTAAAAGTAAAACAAGTTAAACATTAAAAAGATAATCATTATGTTAGTTTATCACATATTTAGTAGATTCAAAATAAAACACATAGACACAAACATGTTATCATACCGAGCAGGCTCTGTGGTGAATCATTGATAGATGGGGTTGTCCGTACTTGGTAAATGTAATTTTAATCTTGTGACATTTAGATATGGATGAGAATGATTCTATTGTTTTGGTGGAATATGCTAACCACCCGTGATTGATTACATACACCTAGGCTTAAGTGTCATGATTTTAGGTGATGGTATACCAATGGGGTACAAAGGTAGTGGAGCCTTAGAGTAAAGTTAAATTGTACTAATTCATATTTGGATTTTATTATGATCAAAGTAGTACTATGCTAGATGTTTGGCATTGTTATGTGTGCAATATTTAGGATTTTTGTTCAACATGTCAACTCATATGGGTGTCGCACATTATGCAAGAGAGTGAAAGCAAATGAGAAAGGGATGGTGAGAGTGGGATATGAGGAGTGAATATGGTATATTTTTTTAGAAAGAGATAGTTTTCTAGAGATCATGAGTGTTGAGTATATGTAGAGAATTTTGTTTACAAACATAAGAGGGTTTTTATGTTTGCAATTTATTAGTGTTTAGTATGATAAGAGAGTTTATTTTTGGAAATCTTTTTATGTTTGTACGGGCATGGGTGGTATTTGAACTTAAGACTTGAAAAAAAAATTACTTTTTGCAATTAAGAGTTGTTATATTGGATTTGAATTTGAGATTTGTTTTGAGAGTTTTATTTTTATATAGGAAATTTTTTGTTGTTCTTGAAGAAATTTTTGGAAATAAATTATGTAAATAGTTTTGAAATGTTCAATATTTCGAGTAAACATTCTATTCATCCTTAGGGAAAAATGAAACTAAAGTATTAGAAAAGAGTGTGCTATTGAGAAATGGAGGGTGATAGTGGGATATGAAGATGGAATATAGTATCTTCTTGAAAAGAAAAGATGTTTTTCAAGAAAGTATTTCCATGAGTGTTAAGTATGTGTAGAGAATTTTATTTCTATATACAAGAGTTTTTATGTTTGCAATCCATTAGTGTTTAGCATGATTAGAGAGTTTATTTTTGGATATGATTTTTTTTTATGTTTGCACATGAATGTTGGACATGTTGTTTGAACTCTTGAGAAGAGAGTTTATTTCTACAATTAAGAGTTTCCATGTTTTCATATGACAATTGGGAATGGGGTTTGAATTTAAGACTTGTTTTCAAAGTTTTTTTTTTAATATATATATATATATATATATATATATATATATATATATATATATGGTTTTATTATTGTTGGGCATAAGTTTGGAGCTCGAATCTTGCATGAGGGGTTTTACCATTGAAATTGATCATAGGATTTTAACATGAAACCTTTACTATAAACATAATTATAAAAAAAATGAGTGTGAAACTATCCTTTCCTTCCTTCCCATCAACCTGCCAAGTAAATTAAAAGGAAGAAGAGTATTTTGTGGTGGTTGAGTAGTATAACAAAGTTGGTACTTAGAGATTTAAAAATTCAGAGCTAAAACTAAAGTTGGGGATGGCATTAAATAATTGCAAAATAAACCTTAAGTTTTATGAGTAATTTTTTTAGATTTTATATGATACAATTTTTTTTAATTAAATGTATTATATGGTTGTTATTTGGTTGATGTTTTTTATTAAAAATGTGAAATAGATAAAGGGAAATTATTATGGTTCAATGATTCTCACATTAAGTATGGATGAAAGAATTAAGTTTAGAAAAAAAATAGCAATATGGTGTTGGATAGATAGATTTATATTAGTAATGTTGGCTATGGCAATCACAATTGAATTATGAAGTAAAATGCTTGTTTCCCTTTGGGATTATGGGGAATTTTTAGTGGTTAAAACTCACGTTGAGAAAAACAAAATCAGAGTTTCTAAAAGGGTTATAAATTGTTGTTGATTTTGGTATATTAAAGTTAATAAATTGTTGTTGATTTCGGTATATTAAAGTTAATATTTCAGTTGTAGATGAATACAAAATGATCTTAGTTCAATAAGTGGTTGTCATTCTATAGTTGTGTATATTTTGTAATGGTGGAAGGAGATATATGGAGCTATTTATTAAATGAAATTGTTTTGGTTGTGATTGCAAGGAATTTATTATTTTGTGACAATAATAAAATAATGTTATCCAAGCAAATGAAAATCAATAAATAGGAATGTAAAAATAGTGTATCAAGTTGTTGTGATAACCATTAATGAAAATACAATTATGTAGTTGCTATTTTTGGTTGTTGTGACAATCATCATGGTATCACGGTACTATGGTTGTACAACTAATTTCTTTAGTTTTTGTAACAACCATTATTGCACATATAGCTATGTGACTTGTTCAAGTTTTGTGGAAACCATAATGGCACTATAATTGTACAATTAACTTGTTTAATTAATATTACAACCAACATTACATATATGGTTGTGGAATTAACTTATCTAGTTGTTTTGTTTTTCGACGGAAAAAGCAGTTTCACTGCTATTCTATTAGAATCAAAAGAAACTTTCTAGTACATCAGATTTGTATTCTAACCATTTGACATTCTATCCATAAGCCATGACTTTTTCAAAACAGAGTTTTTCAAAATTCCAAGCCCCATATTATGTTTGACAATTGACATTACATGTAAAAACTTAAGGATCTCTTCTCAGGATCTAAACTACAGAACATAAACTAAAAACCAGAAGTCCAACAAAAGGATTATGATACAAAACTACCCCAAAACATAAAAGGAACCTAAGTTTACAATGGCTCCTTCTAGAAATTCTTCAAAATACATCCATCTGACATCCTTTCCAAGAGCAAGTTTGAACAATGTGTACGCTTCCGAATTGAATTGTCGATGTACATGGAAGCACTTAATCCATCTGAAGTATGTCTTTAACTTCATAATCTTCTCCTTCCAAGGTTGTAGATTAAGAACGTTCAATTGAGCCTTGCCATCAAACCAATCCAAAACAACTTTGGAATCTCTAGCAATCAATATTTCAGGAATATGCATCTTCAGAGCAAAAAACAACAAACTCTAGAGGCCAACCAATTCTTCCCTTATGTTTGAACCCGATCCAACTTCCAAATGTAGTTTGAAAATATGTTGATTGGACATCTTTAGAACAATTCCCACACCACATGTATCTATTGCAGTTTCCCCATCAAAGAAGCCAAGAGGCTTCTACCCAAAATACATTAGATTCATAATATAATCAAAAGTGTCAACTTCAGTTGAAATAGAACTTTTTGTTATAGTTGATATTATTTGCATGCATGACCTGTAATCATTTTGAGGATGATTATCAAACAAGATTATGGTTTTGTACTTCCAAATTCCCCAAAGCACAACAAAAGGGACTTTCTTGTGCTTTGGCATTGAAATGAACCAGTGCTTCAAGAAATTAGATATATTCATGAAAATACCAGGAGCCTGTATCTTTAGATGTGCACAAACCTCCATCTAAATGAAAAGAGAAACCTCACAGTTCAATAACAAGTGATGTGTGGATTCCTCATTTTTTTAAGCACAAAGAACATATGGATTCCTCATTTTTTTAAGCACAAAGAACATACAGAGAGTCTGATATTCCCTCGCTTCCTAAAGTTTTCACCTGTCATAATATGATCCTGCAGGCAGAGCCACACAAAAAGGATAATTTTGGAAGGAACTTGTGACTTCCAAATCGCTTTATGCCACCATTCAGATTCTAAACTCAAATTTGGTGTGACCAGAGCATTATAAGCAGATTTTATCGATACATCACTAGAAACATGATTCCAAGTCCATACAAGCTTGTCTACATTATTACCAAGAGCTACACCACTGCACCTTAACATCAAAAGGAAGGAATGCCATTCTGTGGTAAGATTCCCATCTAGACTAAGGTCATTTGATGTTATCCAGTCCCGAGAATGTCATTGATTCAACAAAGACAAATGACTCACATGTGCCATAATATGTATCTTCAATGTATGTAGATGTTGTACCAAACCTTCAAACAAGTGATACAATGAACTAGTGCCTACAAAGGGGTATTTCCTCAACCATACTCTCACACCCATAGATGATTTTAGGGGCTAAATTTCACAAAATGGGCTAATTTTCCATGGATTTTCCCAAAAAAAGATTTGCCAATTTCCATTTTTTCTAAAAATGATTCGCCCAAATTCCATAGAATAAAATTATTTTACCTTAAAATTCGCCAAAATTTTATAGAAACTATATAAAATCCTTATAAATTTGAATATTTTTACAAAAGTATCCCAAAAAATTTTACATTTTCACTACTACATATGGCCAGATTATTCCACAAAAATTTTCCACGCTTCAATTAGTTTTATATTTTTTTTAAACAGGGTGGGCTTTTCGTCGATATTGCCACGAAAGTTCGTCGCAATATCGACGAAAATCTTATTTAAATCTAGTTGGGATTTTCGTTGCTATAGCGACTAACTTTCGTGGCAATAACGACGCAATTTTTTCCTATCTCATTGGTCAGTGTTAACGGCTAGTTGACTATTTTATCTATATATACATGACTTTAAGAGACTTTGCGACACAATTGCTATAGTTGTGACACTGTTCTTGGCTTTTGTTTGATCTGGTTTTTTTTTTTTTTCGTCACCCACCGATTGAACAAATCCAACTCTTGATCTACATAGCTCGGATTTTGAACTTGCAAGGTTGGTATGTTATTTTTTATTAATGTACTCATTTAACTTGTAAATTTTTTTTCAAATGTCCAAATTTCATTTAGCTTGTTTTTTCCTTGATAATATATTATATTATGTGTAGTACCATATTTCATGTCTTTGGTTTTTGGATCTAGTTAGTATATTCTATGGAAAAGGGTATGTGGATTCCATAATATTATAGGTTTATGGAATCCACATACCCTTTTCCCTTCAATTGTAGCTATAATCTCTCTCTCTTTTCATTGATAAAGATATGGAAGTGCTCTTAAAACTCAACCCTGATCGGTGAAAAGATAGTAATTGATTGTCATTTTCTTCTCTCTTTTAATTTTTCAGACCTGACAAAAAAACACCAACAAATCTTGATTGAAGCTTTGATACCACTTGTTACATCCGTAGTACCCAAAAAGGTCACACTTGCATAAATTGAAAATAATATAATACTGACAATAATGGTTGGGATACTTGCACACCTAATGGTTGGCAGCTAGCACTTACTAATTCAATTAAATGAAGGAAGAAATCTCCATGAATGAAATATTGAAGTTGATTGTTATATTGATAAATGATAAGTTATGGTATATATAAGATAGGGAGGAAACTCATGTTTATAACAACAAGGGTAATAGTTGTAATTAATATATTGTAACATTTCCCTCTTCCACATAAATTCTTTGTTATCTTCAACATTTCCCTCTTCCGCATACAAATTAAGAGAAATATTAATAACATTTCCCTTTTCCACATATAAATTAAGAGAAATATTAATAACATTTCCCTCTCCCGCATCAATTCTTTGCTATCCTCAACATATTGTAATAAATAATGGGTAGGTTGGCATTAGTGACAAGATAGCCTGTTGATATTACATATAATTATTAATGTACGAGAGATCATCCATTATTTAAGCATGCACAAACAAAACCCAAGACTAAATATTGTGGTTGACGTGATCGGGTCTGTACATTTTGCAAAACAAAGTACGAGAATTTCCATTATTTAAGCATGAAAAACAAAACCCGAGGCTAAACGTTGTGGTTGATGTGATCGGGTGTGTACATATGGACGTCGGAGAAAGTGCTATATTCCCTGCTTTAGCAAGGACTAATAAGATACATAAACACTAACCCTAAACTTATGTTAGGTATATATGTCGTTGTTATATAAAGAAAACATTTGTACACATATGACCTTATTATAAAGATGTTATCTATGTCATCATGATGTTGATCCTTTACACATATGATCACCTTATTATAAAGATGTTGACCTTATTATAAAGATGTAAGTCACTGCAAATAAACATATCATAATCGAAAGGAGTAGCCAAAATATAAAAAATTGACAACTTAATGTTTGGTATGGTGTAGGTAAGACAATTACTTGTCAGGACAAGGATTTGT
>JZKD02S0112379.1:528126-562775 GCA_000966675.3 Picea glauca
TTCTTTCATGTCAAAGCTTCAGTTACTTGGTTTTCAATTGCAATGAATTGAAAGGTTATACTTGCCTTTTTCTAATGTGCATTGAAGAGACATTTCATTCCTAAATAATTTGCTAGCCCCATGAATTACCTTGGTTCAATTAAATTATCTTGGATCAACCAATTTACAACGAATTTTATATTTCTTAGGTCAATACAAAATTCACATCCTCTAACTACAAAATCTATACAAAACAATAATTGTTTTCCAAGCTCATATTTCTTCATGTTGGCTTGCAATTAATTGTGGGTTAATATGGCATTACCATATTACAATGTAATACGGCAATGCCATATTACAATGTAATATGGTATACCATATTACATTGTAATATGGCATTACCATATTACATTGTAATATGGTAATGCCATATTACATTGTAATATGGTATACCATATTACAATGTAATATGGTAATACCATATCTCGTGTAATTTTTTTTTTAAACTTAATGTCATCGTCGCAATATCGATGATAGTTCGTCGGAAAAAAAATTGCATTTTGACCATCGTGGAAATAGAGACAAACTTTTGTCACAAGTTGCCATAGTTTTTCATCGCACATACAGCATCTTCGTCGTAACTTTGGTCTTGATGAATCAATGTCGTCGCTATTGCCACGGGTATTCATCGCAAGTTGCCACGGGTATTTGTCGCAAGTTGCCACAGTTTTTAGTCGCACATACAACATCTACGTCATAATTTTTTGACTTGTCAAAAAATTTCGTCTTAATTTCCACGGTTGTTCGTTGTACTTGTGACGATATTTCGTCGAAATTGCGACGATATTTATTCAAAATTGCGACGATGCAAAGGGTTAACCGAACTTGACTGTGGTGACCCATGGAGAGATAATTTCGTCAATGTTTCCACGCACACCTGGATCATCGATAGAGCGATGAAATTATTCCGATGAAAAAAAAACTCGTCTTTCGTGGAAATTGCGACGAATATGTGTGGCAATTTCAACGAAAAATCGTCGCAAATTTGGTCATATGTACTAGTGTTTTCATATTAAGGACTAGTAAGATTAGCCCAGGTTTCTACATTTTAATATAAATTTCCATCCTTAAAATCATCCCTGCTCACACCATTCCCTACCGACCAGGCGACCTAGTTTTTTAACAGATGTGAGCTAAATAAATGTTTCCAAAAAATAGAAGTGATGGGAAATTTTGAAATAATTATCTAGTTGGTGTGACAACTATCATTACACATAAGGATATATATTTGACTTATTTAGCTATGGCATTGTTACACTTATTATTGTGCATTTAACATATTCAAATGGTGTGATAACCACCCTTGTGTATATAATTGTACATTTAACTTGTTTAGTGGTTGTGGGCACCACCATTTCACATATTGTTGTAGAATTGTTGCAAAGACTCACAAGGTAGGTTGGAATGTAGGTTTGTAATATATATCAGATTTATGGTTGTAGATCGCATTCAATATTATATGAGTATACATGATTATTACGTTGAAGAATGAATTGTAGGGATCGAATATTAGGAAAATTTTAGGGGCTAAATTTTTCCCATGGGCTAATTTTCCATGTTTTTTTCCAAAAAAGATTCGTTAATTTCCATTTTTTTTCTAAAACGATTTACCCAAATTCTATAGGATAAAATTATCTTAGTCTAAAAATCGCCAAAATTATTTGTAAAGTACATAAAATCTTTAGAAATTTGAATATTTTCACAAAAATATCGCCTTAGTAAGATTTACCAAAGTTTCTACACTTTAAGATAAGTATGGATCCTTAAAAGTTTCTCTATATAAATGGGGACACAAAAAGTAATGTAGGAAGACAAAACAACACCATATTATAAGAAACAATGAAATGGAGATTTTTTGTTTAATTGGTTTTTATTTAATCAATATGGATCTCTAAAATGGTAACAAATTTAATGTTATGCCTATTACTACTTGATGATTGAAATGATATGATAATTGGTAAGCATATAGCATGGTACAAAAGGGGTTCCAAATTCAATCCCCATTAAGTAAGATAGGAAATTAATAACCATAATAATAGTAGGTAGGGTTCACCTCCTTTATGGCCATGGTAAAGAACCTCTTGATGTGTTGTGTAAAAAACAAATAGTTGGAAATTTGAAGTAACCATTGAAATTAGTTTCTTATTATGACCCCGACCATAATTAAATTGAATGCAACATAAATAGATGTCAAATGAATGAGTATAGAAATATATGTTAAATGAATGGTTGTAGTCATAACCATTGCATGCATTGAATACTAGTAAATGCATGAGTTTGAATGATAATAATTGGTAAAAAGGGAATACCTAACTTCCTTTAGTATCAGGAATAGATGAGCTAGTGTGGTAAGAAGATTTGTCACATTTTTACCATGTTGCCTCCTTGACTTGCAAATTGATACAAACAAATATGACTACTTCCTATGTGTCAAATATATGATTTACTTCATTATAAACATGCAATATAATTAATATAATTAGTAGTGAATTGTTATTTGTGTTCTAAAAAAAAATTAAAAAAAAATTGACAATTGACAGAGATTAGTGGCCTCGAAAGATGATTGCTACACAATTATATAAAGAATCGAAAAAAATATTAGGGATATATAGCCATCATGCTAAACACCATTGCTATGCATATTGCTTTGGGGGTTAATAAACCTTGAATGAGAATTAATGGTAACCCTATTTGGAGCAAAGTGATGATGGTTTGGACTAGGATATGTCCTAAGCATTCAAATCACCCCTAAAAGAGGTGATTGCAATCAAGTAGGGATCTAACCTATAGAGAGTGATAGTCACGCTATTACCATGTTTCCTTCTCAACCTAGAAGTTGACACAAATCAAGATGACTACTTCTTTCGAGTCAAGTCTATGGTGTACTTTTCTATAGACATATAATATACTTAGTAGTAAATTTTTAGGTCGTGATGTTATGAAAAATGGAATTTAATAAATGTTAGTGATTGAAAGAGACGAATGATATATAATTATATCAAAGCACAAATTAAAAGGTTGGAGGTATAAGCCTATCGTGATAAAAAAAATTGGTTTTCATATTGTCTCAAGAGTTAGAAAACCTTGAGCAAGCATAATGGTCATCCTATTTAGAGTAGAGTGATGATGATTTGAACTAAGAGATTTCCTAATCATTCAGAGCACCCATGAGGAGGTGACAATCAAGTGGGGATATACATGAGAGAGAGAGGGGGGGGGGGCAATCCATTTGCATCATGGAATAAGTTCTAAGGGAGCATCTTCCTCAATGAGTGGAAGTACATGGAAATGAAAATGCAAGATCTAGGTAAGGAGTAGAACCTCCTTGACTTTGATATGATTTTTTTCTAGGATAGATGTCATCTCTAGTACTGAGTTGGAGATTGTTCTATTGAACAAGAAATAGCTTTGCAATCAGTAACTTTGTGGTGCGGTTATCTATGGGATGACTGTCTCTGGAGATCATATTTTAGTTGTTCATCTAGATAGAGTTGTTTCTTTTGTCATCATTAGTATCAAAAACTTGTAGGGAAGACTTATGTGGAGCACACTCACATTGCTAAATTTTTTCTTCAGCAAAATAATTTAGGGTTTTTTAGAAACCCTAGAAGTTGGGCTCAAATTAATTGTAATGATTGATTTTCATTTCAACCTATCACTCATATTATCACCTCATACATAGTCACCTTCCTCGCAACCTTTATCCTTATACCAATATCGACCTCAATATGTAGATTTGTTGTTTCATTCAACCCTATTAATATATAGCATCTCATTACTTTGACACTTTGATCCACCTCGAAAACTAGGTGCATCGAGGAAACATAGTGATCATGTTGAGGTATTGGATAGCACGTAATACCAAAGTTGCAATGAGGAGGGTTTGATTATCTTCGCAGAAAATGGAAGAGGAAGTAGTGGAGATTTTGGAGGATCCAATGGAAGGCCAATAGATTTGGTCCAATTAAGTGATAAATCCTCATGGGTATGTGTCATCCCCTACACAAATTATCCAAACAAGAGAAAACCATTGGAGGAGGAGACTATGGAGATCCTTGGTGAATTGGTGAAATCATATTCTGGTGGCCGCAAAAATGATGGTGATTTATCTCATGAAGGGTCGTCAACACAAGACATAATACTACTAGTAAGGAGTCAATGTGAAGAAAGGGATTTAACAATGAAGTACAATTCGAAAGATGTTTTGGATTATGGGACTTATGTTCCATGCACGGGACCATATGGGGAGATATCACTAGCACATGGAAAATCCTGTCATGCAATAAATTCCCCTACCAAAATACCACTAGATCTGGCATTGGGAACAACCAATTTCTCTTTTCATAGTGAGGATGGGAATGATGGTTGTATTTTTGGGCTAGGTTTCATTAGATCTATGCTAGACTATAACCTAATGAGTGGGATATCATCCTTTGAAACAAAGGTTTTATGGTTTCATAAGTTGGATGGTTTGGGACTTAGAGGACCTAAGAATTCAAGAAAGCATTATAAGTGCATGAAGAGGAAGAAGGAAATGGTAAACCTTCAGCTTTTGGTGGAAACAAAAAATTAAATTAGATTCTATAAATGGAGGTATCTACTCCATTTGGTCACTTCTCGGGTAGTGCTCTAAAGGATTGGATAAAGGAAAATTTGAAATAGTGGTAGGATGCACTCATCGAAGTCTGGTTCTAGTAAAAGGGTGGATGTTAAGGATATTTAGGTCCATGAACGATGCTAACAAGATTCTCCAGAATTTGTGGAAGTGGGGATCCCAACCCTTGTTTCTAAAAAATGGCACTTAGATTTGATGCTCTATCAACTACCATGGATCATTTCCCAGTTTAGGTAATAATTCCAGGGATCCCCTTGATTCTATAGTTGAATTATGTGTTTATGGAAATTGGAAATGCACATATTTTATGAGGTGGATAAATCCTATTATGAATCTGGGCATATGGGGATGGCTTGAATCCTAGTAGGAATGGATTGGACAAGGGATTTGGTAGACTCTATTATAATTAGAAAGGGACCTAAGATATTTTATCAACTTATTGATTACGAAAGCAT
The DNA here is from genome assembly GCA_000966675.3 of Picea glauca. Lineage (NCBI taxonomy): Eukaryota > Viridiplantae > Streptophyta > Pinopsida > Pinales > Pinaceae > Picea > Picea glauca. The sequence goes on from JZKD02S0112379.1 coordinate 533,236, forward strand.
TGCATTCAAGTGTGTTAAATGCCATGTACACAACCATATAGTGGTTGAGTGTCCATTACCAAATAGAAGGAATATCTAGATGTGAAATGAAAAATAAGGTGATAGTAATGAAGGTATTAAGGGTGGTGCACAGTCTTTTAAGGTTATGGTGGCCATTTAAGACAATTTGAACAACATATCTAGTCCAAAGGGAACCTTTCCAGTGCAAACAGTAGCCCTGATAGACACAACCTTGCATGTGTTACAGATTTAAGTAGATGAAAATATTAGAAAAGAGACCTTGAAAGTACTGGATAAATTAAAAATATCCCCTCCCCCGGATAATAGAAATAACTCCAAAAACAAAATTGGATATTGGGGGGTAGGCCTAGATAGAAGGAATGAGAAACAAATCAATGAATTTATCCCTATTATATTTGGGATAAAATCCCTAATCCTCCTCCTCGTATACCTTTAAAAGGGACAGGAGGGCCTCAAGCTAGTGAGGCCTCTTCATCTAGAAAATTTTTGAATACAATTAAGGAACAAGGGGACCTGGGAGCCCAATGTGAAGTTCAATCTTCAAATGTTGTTAAATACAATATCATGCGTAGAGATAAAGGTTCTTCAATTTTTCCAGGTGGGTTAGAGGGGGTTTTGGATATTTATAAGAAAAGGATTCAAAATCATCTCAAAGAGGAAGAAAATCATATATATATATATATATATATATGGCTTAAAAAAAAAAAAATTATGAAGTTAAAGTGGAAAACAAGTGTTGTAATTTGGGGTTCTTAGAGAAACTACCCCAAAGGATGTTTCAAAACGATTTTATTGAATTTTCAAGGACTGGACAATTCCTCAAAAAAATTGGCCATAAGAAGATTAATAGAGGTTAATAATCCATCAATCATTTTCTTGTAAAAATTAATGATGGATGGGGAGAAAGTTGTACATGATTTTTCAAAACTTTTAGGGAGATGGGAATTTAGTTGTATTGATGCAATAAGGAGATTGGTGGGGGGGACATATCAAAGTGGAGAAAAGGATCATTTTCCTATACGAATTCTTGGGAGGGACTATCTGTTTACTTTATAAAAAATTGGAGGAGGTGGGACTTTTGGATATCAAACCCATAAAATTAATTCCAAATTGGAGAAACAAGAGAACATGAGAGGCCCAGATTAATAAAAATAATAATAATAATAATCTATTTTTAAGGTCACGACCTAGCCAAACAAAAGGTTTGGATCAATTTTTTAAATCTAAAAAGCTTTCCTTGAAGAAGCCATAAGAATTTGGTAATGGGTTTCCACTGAGGAGGACTTATATCATTGTCTAGTGTTGTTGGAAGTGGCTCCAAGTCAAGGAAAATTAGCCAATCATTTTAAGATGAATCCAAAATGGTTAAAATAAGAAGAGTTCGTGAATGTGATAAAAGAAGTTTGGGAACCATTTTATGCTTCTTTGATAGAATCATCCCCTATTCAATTTCACTAGAACATAAAAAGGGTAGAGCAAGCTATAGTGATATGGTCAAAAGATAAAAATTAGAGGGGTGACAAAAATCTCAAGTAGGTGGAGGAATCATTAACATCTTACTATGATAGTGGGGGATTTGGTTATAATTCAGAGAATCGGAAAGAAGAAATAAAACATCTCGAAGTTAAAAGGAGATAAATCCTACTAGACAAAGAGTCAAAGAATGAAGACTTAAAAGTAGGGATATCTAGGTCCAAGCAGGCAATGAGAACACAACGTTTTTCCATAGATGCCAATTTCAACAAGAACATAAGCTCTTGTATGGAATATTGAGAAGGAAGATGGATCAAGGGTGAAAAATTTTAATGGTATGGCAATGGAATGTGGTAATTACTTCCAATAATTATTTAAGGTCGAAACCAAGATACAATTTCCAAGGTAATTAAATTGTCAAATTCCTTCCCAAGCTTCATCAATCCGGAAGACAATCAGGCTTTATTGAAGGAAGTAGGTAAGGATGATTTATATATGATACTTCAAATATTTCAAAAGGATAAAATCCCAAGTTCAGATGGGCTACCAATGGAATTATTCCTGAGGTTTTATGGTTTTATTGAAGAGGATTTAAGGAGGGTAGTTGAGTCATCAAGAACCACTGAAAAAACTCTAGCGACCTTCAACACAACATTCATAGCCATGATCCCCCAACACTAATAATCCAAATTGCTTTGAAATTTTTGACCAATATCAATATGTAATTGCATTTATAAAATCATATAAAATATTATTGCTAGAATGATGAAAGGGATCCTATCTTGATGGATCTTTGTTGAATAGTTTGGATATTTTGAGGGAAGGAAAACTCATGAGGTAGTGGGGGTTGCATAAGAAAGATAAAAATCAATCATGATAAGAAACTTAAGATATATGGAAGTAAAAGTGGACTTATCCAAAGAATATGATAGGGTGAGATGGCTCTATATAAGGTTAATCCTTATACCTCTTTGTTTTTGTCCTCTTTTCTTTGCTTGGATAATGAATTGTATCAATTCGGTCTCTTTTTCCATGTTGATAAATGTTGCAACATATCCCTTCTTTAGGTTGGAAATATGGCTTAGATAGGTGTGCCCATTATCCCCCCTCCTATTCCTTCTAGTATTTGTAGAATTTCTAAGCAGGTCACTAAAGGAAGCCATTGGAAATGGTAGTTTTGAAGGGATAAATGTTGGTAACTCCTATTATGTCACACACTCGCTCTTTGTTGACAATATCCCCATTTTATATGAAGGCTCTATTAGAGTGCTTGACAAGCTCAAAGAAATCATTGATTTTTTCTACATGGCCAAAGGCATGAAGATAAATATAGTTAAATCCACAATATCCTTTTGGGGTATTTCTGAGAGGGAAAAAAATCTTTACCACCCAATTGTTTCCCTACAATGTTGTTGAATTAGATGATGGTTTGAAATATATAGGAATTCATTTAGAATTTAATATGTATAAAAAGGGTGATTGGCAATGTTTAATAGCAAAGGTGGAGAGAAAGCTAAATACTTGGTGTAATCGGTGGCTATCTGGAGGGGGCGCCTGATTTTAAGTTAAAGTAGTCCATAAATCTATTCCATTTTATTGGATGTCATTCACATGGATACCGAAAGGAGTATTAGAAAGGATCGGGCAATCATGGTACAAGTTCATTTGGTCAGGAGAAATAGAAAAAAATGAATTGTTCTAGTTTCTTGGGAAAAACTAGCAATACCAAAATCTCAAGGAGGATGGGGGGTTAAAGAATATATTTATTTTTTCTAACGCATTAGTTGCAAAGAATGTATGGTGATTAATTGAATGTTCTTGGTTGTGGGCTCAAGTCATCAAGAACAAGTACATAGATCCATATACTATGGAGGAATAGGTAAGAAATATTATTAAGAGAATCCAAAATGCCTCAATTATATTGAAAGAAATCATTACAACATTTCTACTGGTTGGTAATTGGTTGGTGTAGAATGTAGGAAAGGTAGACAAAGTACAAACTAGGTTAGATCCATGGATCGAAAGTAAAGGTTTTTGTGGGTTACCTCCACAATTGGTTTGTGACCTAAGACACAAGGGTTTTCATACACTCGAGAAAATTGCTAGATGGGATATGGAAACTACTTGGAAATAGCATTGGCTATCCTAGAGAAAGATAGGCCTAAGGGAGGAGGATGCACTTACTTGGTAGATGTACATAGAAAACTTAAAAGTTTGTTGGTTAGACTAAGAGACAATGAGGATTAGATTATCTTGTCTTTCAATCCAATTGGGGACTATGTTCCAAGCATTGGATACAAAGATATGGTTGCTTAGGGAAGAGAGAATCTCTAGGCATGGTGGTGGAAACAAGTTTGGAAATTTGATTTCCTAGAAAAATAAAAAATATTCTTGTGAATTCTATTGAATAAAAAATCTTTAACTTGGTATATTTTGCAAAAGAGGAAGTCTGCGACACCCGGATGGTGTTGTCTTTACAAACAAGCGAATGAAACAAACTCACATGTTATTTTTTCTTGCCAATATACAAAGAAGATTTGGAATTAGGTAGAAAGAATGGAAAGTTTGAAAAATGTTTAGGACGGGAATGCTATAGATGACGCTCTCAAAACTTGCACTACTAGGGAAACTAAAAGGTATAGAGCTCTCCTTTTAACTCTTGCTTTGGCAATTTAGCTAGCTAGAAACACAAAATTGTTGGAGGATAAGAATGCATTACCTTTGAAATGTGTTGTCCAAAGTTTAAATATACTACCCTCCATTCCTAAGTTTCAGGAAAAACAATATATAAGACACTCATCAAAATAAGTAATTAATAAATATTTTCAGGGAACCCCTCCCAAGGGTGGAGCAAGGGGGATACTTCATCATTCTATGTTCCATAATATATATTTCAAAGTAGGAGTTTGCCAAGAATCAAATAACTTATGTGAATTGATGGTGCTCAAATTGGTCTTGACACTATCCCAGGAACATGGTGTAACTCACATAAAAATATTTGGGGATTCACTCCTTGTAATTCAATGGATGGAAAAGAGTCTCTCTTGAGAAATTTCATGCTTTAACCTTTGTTTCTTGATGTTTTGTCTCTATAGTGATCCTTCACTCATATTTCCTTTGCACCGGTAGGCTTAGAAATGGAGAGAGGAGTGTGGAAATTCTTAGATAATCATAAGGACAAAATTCTATATATATAATCCTTGGATATAAATTTTTACTCATACATTCTAAGTTTAGCATATAGGTGATGGATGAAACAAATAGAGAAGGATAGTTGATAAATTTTAGATAGAAAAAGGGAGATGTAATTTTTAAAAAATTATGGAAAGAAACAGTTTTTTTTTTTTTTTGTGGAAAAGGTTTAATGCCATTATGTTTGAAGTTTTTTTTAAGTATTTATATGTAAAGGGACTTTTATAGATCTTATTTTGTTTACTGGCCTCAGAGGCATACATAATTATGTTTTTATAAATTTTATATATATATATATATATATATATATATATATATATATATATAATCTGGCAACCTTCACACATGCAAGCCAAAGGACATTTTTTCTGTTTCAGTAATTGGTAATGCATACATATATGTTTCAGTAATATGCAACTGAAATATCCCTGATCCTGCTGATCAATATACTCGCTATTGTTCTAATGTTCTGGCGTGCAGATCTAATACACGGGGGGTTTCTGGATGCGTTTTAGCCGTGTGTTTGAGATATTCTTCGGTTATTGTGGTTGCATGTTGGTTATTGTGGTTGCATGTTGGTTATTACATGTGCATGTTGCATATTTAATGTTTAACAATCATATAAGGATGCATGCAAGAGTATATAATGTCAACTTCGCAATATCATGAATAATAACGGTTCAAGCATGAAAATACAATAGCCTACTAGAAATATAGAATCTAGACATCAGTCAAATCTCCTGGATCTGTACTGGAATACAATCGAATAACAAAAAATACTTGTGATAGTAAGAAGATAGCAGATCTGATGCATGCACGGATAGATCAGCAAAAGTGTGCGATTCCGGAGAAATACGGTAACCGCTACCAGCTGGAAAACTCGATCTGAAGAACCCACCGTCAGAATGTGCTCGAAACTGCTCCAATACATGCGCCCTGGTCTCTATACTGGAAAGAAATTATGTCGGAACTCGGATCGGACCTCTACGGCACTAGATCTGGACCCCTGGGGGGTTTGTGCCCCTCCTAGGACACTAAATGCACCCCAAAAGATTCCACCGCCGGAATTTGCTGCTATATGGCTTGAAACGATCGTCTCGTCAAATGATGAAATGGGTCGGAAGGGTTTGTCCGGATCTACCCTGGAACATCTGCATGCAACGCCAAACGTCTATCTGAAACAACTGTGCCCTAAATGGCTGGATGGATCGATCTGCAAGATTCTACCGTCGAAATCTGATGATAGATGGCTCAATGGAAGTGCCCTGGCTGGATCTCTACTGGGTCGGAACGAATCTGCAATCGGGACACAGGTTTATTGCAGATCTTTGAATCCTCAAAATAGCTTGTGCCCTCCTTCGCTGAGTTGCGCCCTCCACAATGAATACTCCTGAAATGAATGGTGAAATACCTGGATGGTATCTCCGATGGGCTAGGGTGTGTCTCTCAACACCGGAATCGATCAATGGTGGTGGTTTCCTCCAAAAATCCACAAAACAGTAAGGTCGGCTCTCCTCCTCCTCTCAGAACTCTCAACATCAAATCATAACAATGCATAATGAATTAAGTTGCTTTACCCTTCCTTTATAGCTTCCCGAAACCCTAATTCGTTGTTGACCTTTTCCCTCCAAGTGACTTTTACTTTATTTTATTATTCCTTGATTAAATCACTTAATTAACTAATTAATTAACCATTTTGCCTCTAAAAAGTGATTTATCCATCCTGATGGTTTCTTCGGCCACTAGAAGTCACGTCTCATCATCTTATCTTGTAATGCTCTTCCTCCCGATTCTGATGAGCTATTACACTAAGAGGTTTCACCAAGTAATATGCCCATTATGACCTTCTTAGTGAATTTAATTAAGATATAACCCATAATAACTCAAAATTACGGAAATCGTCGGAATGCAACGGAACCAAAGCCCAGTTGTGCTGAATGGATCCTGATGATGAACGATACAAGTCAGGCCCAAATAAACTGCTTCTGGCTACTCGGGTAAACATAACACACTAAAATGTTGTAATGTTATAATGTCCCAAAATGGGGACATTACAGCAACCTACACACATGTAAGCCAATGGTGTCTTATAGAAAATGACAAACATGTTGGTTGCAGTTTGTTGAAATTTTGGAACATGAAAAAATTCACAGGACTTTTGGGGGTATTCAATTGCCAGGGAGCTGCTTAGAGCAATGTAGACAAGAAAAATGCATTTCATGACAAAAACCCAAATACATCATCCGGAAGTGTGAGCTCAAGATGTACATTTGTTGGCAGAGCTGGCAGAAGACGATTGGGATGGTGATTCTGCAATATTTTATCATTCTGGTATAAATAGCTTCTCATAGTGCCTGCATCTCGGTTTTTTCTGAGATTACTCTCCTGGAATTATTCTGAGATTATTTTGGCTTGCAGGTGAACTCGTGCATCTTCCAAAACATGCAGTTTTACCAATCACACTCAAAGTTTTGGCTGAAGAAATTTACGCAGTTTCACCAATAAAGGTTAGCATCCTACATACTAATAATGCAGGCAACATTGAATATATTGGTTTACAACTTACTAATTGTGGAATCACGTTCATTTTTATTTTATTTTTGCAGGGTTGAGGACCTAGCGTTTCCTTTGCTTCATTGGGTTTTATTGATATGTTCAATGCTGGAAGTGCTATCCATAATTTAGAGTACCAAATCAAATTCACCAAGATTCTAAGTTTTCTGAGGCAACCGAGATTCTTGGAATGCTAACAAACCCTACTGAAAGCGGCCAAGTAAAAAAAACAATATTGAATATGATTTTCCATGGCTGTGGACGGTTTGGAGCGTACTCATCAGCCAGACCACGAAAATGCTTAATTGAGTCTTCAGCGTGTGACTTCAATTATGATCCTGACTCAGGCCTTCTAGCACTGGTTTTGGAGACACCAATTGAGGGACAACTAAGGAACGTGACAGTTGAGGTTTAATCCAAAAAATGGTTTTCTAACCAGCAACTGGCCTGCCAAGTTCCTGTGCACAAAGCTTTTAAATGTAGGATTTTCACTTGTAATCATCCTTTATCATATAACCAAAAATAGGCGTAGTTTGTATCTTCATAGGTCACTCTCTTTTGGTATTTATCTTATTATGGAACCTATGAAGGCTTGTAAGCAATATGCTAATGCTTGATCACTCATGACTTATGCACTTATTTATACCAAATTCTAGAAAATTGATTCGAGCAATGTCCAAAGTAGGTCTATGTTCTTCCATATTTTGGGCTATTCATGTGAAAACAAATACACTTGTTAATGAATGTCTAAGGGCGTTTTTAACTTTGGTAATAAATATTGAAGGGAATATGTAACCTACAAGATAGGTTGACTAGTAGTTTGTAACCAATTTCGGTCGTTTAATTTCTCACTTAAACATATTAATTGCTTGCATGGGGAGTGCAGAGGAGAGTCGAGGTGGTTCATAAAGGCACGTGTCGACTTGAAACGTGGTCTTTTGTGTCCATGGACCTGACATACAACCTCCGATGGACACCCAAATTGAAGGATTATATATATACATACCCTTAAATTACTATAATATATCTATATTTATAGATATATTAAAATACCCCTCACACTCTCATATATGACCATCTCAGTCTTCATCTCTTTGAAGTATTCATAAGGATCATAATTATTTATGTAAAATGTGCTTAAAAGTCCCAAAGATAAAACTGGGATAGTTCATTTTATTTATATATATTTCAAATAGATTTTTTTGGACAATGAAAGTGATTGTAGTTGTTTTTCTATTTTATTTATACACGTAGCTTAAGCATACATGTCATAAATTTTTTCACTTAACCTATATAATGGCATACATATAACACATTTCTTTCATTCTAAATTATAAATTACATTTTACATTTCTCAATAAAAAAACATTATATTATTATTATGAAAAAAATTACATTATTATAATATATGTTTATTACTAACACAAAATGTTACAAATATTAAACATTAACAAAAAAAATTGTTATAAATATTAAATATCAAAATCCATTAAAATTTACCAAGAATTTTAAGACATCTAATATTTATAGTATCACTAATTTTTTTTGTTTTTATTTTTATTTTTATTTTTGTTAGAAATGCTAGTCACTTGCATGACCATCATTTCAACCATTGGCTAAGAAACCTCAACCCATGGGTATCTAAGCTGTCAAAATCACCTAGGGATCGCACCCGACCTGGGTTGCACCAACATTTAACATGGCAAGATGTTTAGGTGTCTCCTCCTGACTAAACACATCATAAGGGTATTGAACTTGAGTTTCCTAGCAAACGAAACCCACACCTTAACCAGATGTGCTAGCGGGAATTGACTACACTATCATTATTAAACAAAAATAATGCTAAATATTAAAATCTATTAAAAGTCGTCAAAAATCCCAACACATATAATATTTACACTATCACTATTAAATGAAAGCAACTCTTCAACAAAATCTAAACAATGATAGTTAAACACTACCAAACATCCACCACAATCGCATCATGCAGCGACCAAATGAGACTTAAAACCCATTCCACAATTACATCAAAATGAAACTATAATCTTACTAGTTGGTAGTACCATGTTCAAAATTGAAGTAAAACGAGAATGTAACTCATTAAGAAACCAAAACAACGTGTTTTAATTATTCGTCACATGAAATTCACAACAAGCATTATGTTCCACAATCACATCAAAATAAAACTAAAGTGGGCGTGCAACTAGATAACTATAGACCACTCAAAGTTACCAACTTAACGAGAATTCTCTAGAGTTCTTGTTTTTTCATCGTGGCTATTATTACCCCCATTTGAAAAAGTGGTGCTACCAGTAGCACCATTTTTATTAGAAGTGGTTAAAATTGTGACTTTTTTGAAATCACAACCTTGAGATTCCAGAGACCCTAAAATTGACCCTCGAATTGAAAAGCGATGCTAACATTAGCACCACTTTTTTTTTGAGTTGAAACTATGACCTAGTTGACCCTTGAATAGAAAAGTGATGTTATCAGTAGCACCACTATTGTTTTTGGGAGTTAAATTTATGACCTAATTGAAACCATGACCTTGATCACTAGCACCACCCAAAATAAAATACTGAAAAATGACTCATAAATCTAAATATGTTATCACTTGATAATCAATTTTATTCTTTTTTAATAATTTACATTAATAAAATAATTACATTGGAAAAAAATACACCCATAGAAACAAACTTTTAATTAAATTGGAAAAAAGAAACACCCATAAATAAATTCTTTGTGTTTTTGGTAAAAAATAAAACAAATTTCTATTTGAAATAAACCAAAAACAAGCCAATCAATTTTTTTTTAATCAAAAAATTAAAAAAACAAATGAACTTTTTTATTTAAAAAATTAAAAAAATTAAAATTAAAATAAATAAATAAATAAAATAATAATAATAATTTTAAAAACCTCATTATTAAAAATATATATATTAAATTCAACTATACTAAAAATAAAAATAAAAATAAAAAAACATCAAACTTTAACCTTTAAATAAAATTTAAAAAAAAAATACAACATTACAATTAAAAAATATTTTTAAAAAGTTAATAATAAAATAAAATTAATTTTTTTTTTAAATAAAAGGAATTATATATTAATATTCACAAATATACATGGCATTTCAAAATCTAGAGTCTATCATATGTGCTCATATGTGCTGCCACATATGGGAAACCAGGATAGGTGGCCATCAAAATTCAAGAGCAATTATAATTGTTTGAACAAGACAGTGAAACTGTCTTAACTAACAAAAATGTTCACAGTGACCGACTAACCAGTGGCCATGGTCGACTAACATACATCGTCTGATACAAAATCTCAATTCTTTGTGTAATTGACATAGCCAAAAGAAAAACATAGACCTGGGGGAGTTAGTCCAAATGTGAGCTCGGGCTCGAGCTTCCATGAGCGTTGTAAGCTGGGACAAATTTATGGCTGCAGGTTGGGAACCTCTTGCTTGTTGGAGCTTTCATCATGGTGTCGAACAGGAGGTTCATTCTCTGTCCCAGGATTTGTTGGATGTGTGCATGGTCTTCAAGTTTCTGTCACAGCTCAAAAATGAGCTAAAGACACTCATCCGAGAGTCGAAGCGGGGTGGGCAGAGGTGGCTCCTCCATCAATTATGCATCCATCTCCAAGTCTACATCTGTTACTGTCGTTGGAACATCCATTTTCCAACTGGGAGGAATTTCTTCCTCCACAATGCATTCTCTGATGCCATAAAAATGATCTGGAGTCTGGGCTCTAAGAGGGGCAATTTCTGGATGAAATCTAAGCGGAGGGGCGAGCTCCTTAGGAGGGAGAATTTCCTCCTCGATAGGGCAGCTACCATAGTCAATTGTGGGATTAGAGGTTAGAGGTCGGGCTTGCTGAGGCCAATTATGGCTTTGGTCGGGATTATTGGTAGTGATGAGGGCAAGTTGAGAAGGGGGGAGTTTATTGTGTCTGGTAAGGGCATTGTAATACAATGGACCCCTTCTAGATTTTCTCCTCTCTCTGGGCATGGTATCCAGGCAAAGATGGAATGGGAGAGCAATCCAAGGCATAGGCCTTCATAGTGCCTAGTGAATTGACAGGGGTGAATTCCATGAAAGTCGAGGTGATTGTTAGCCTGGTGTTGGTACCTTGCTTGGTGCGCCTAGCCTGGTTCACGCAAGGCGCCATTAAGTCACCTTGGAGTGCCCAGCACACTACCATTACTTCTAGTTGAATGTGGGTCATTCAGTTTGGAGGGAAGGGAGGTTGGCGGCAAGGGTTAATAACTCAATATGCTTCCTATCTCCACCTGTCATCCCTTGAGAGCCACTTGTCACCCCATCTGGGAGAGAATAATCCTGGAGAGCCAGCTCCTTGCATTGAAGCAATAGTTGTGAGCTCTAGGACTGCCTTGTGTCAATGTAGATGTTTTTTTTTGTATTTACTCGTGCATTGGAAAGCTTGATAATTAAATTAAATTAAAATTTATTAAAATTATATCCAAATTTAATAAAATTTAAAATTTAAAAACTACAAATAAAACTAATTTAATTGTAATGTTGTGTTTTTTTTAATTTAATTGGAATGTTTTTTTTGTTTTTTTTAAGTTTGTTGTTTTTTTAATTTTTAGTATAGCTTAATTTAGTATTTTTAATGATTTTTTTATGTTTAGGTTTCATAGTTGTATTTAAAATTTAAAAAGATAAAAAAAAAAAAATGTTTTAGTTTTTTTTTTTAAATAGTATTTTTACCTTTTTTTTCAAATTTTATTTCTTAAATCTAGAGTTTTAATGGTTTTTTAAATAAAAAAATAAATAAAATTTATTTTTTTTTAATTCATTTTTTAATTTTGTGATAAAAAAAATTTGATTTGCTTTTTTTAACGATTTTTTTTCTTTATTTCTAATAGAAATTTGTTTTTGTTTTACCAAAAATAAAAATAAAATTGTTTAGGGGTGTTTTTTTTTCCAATTTAATTAAAAAATTGTTTAGGGGTGTATTGTTTTTCCAATATCAAATTTAGATTTAAGAGGTTTTTTTTAGTGTTTTAGTTGCGGTGGTGTCAGTGATCATTGTTATGGTTTCAATCAGGTCATAGTTTTAATTCCCAAGAAAAACAATGGTGGTACTGATAACATCATTTTTTTATTCAAGGGTCAATTTCAGGGTTTTGTTCGCAATGTCAAGGGTGTGATTTCAATCAAGCTGCAACAAGTTGCAATTTTAACCACCTCCCAAAAAAATGGTCCTAACAGTAGCACCACTTTTTATTTGGGGGTTGATTTTGGTGTTTTTTACCCAAAAATATTGTGCAATTTCAAGCAAGTTGCAATTTTAACCACCTCCCCAAAAAATAGTCCTACCGATAGCACCACTTTTTAATTTGAGAGCTGATTTTGATGTTTTTACCTAAAACTATTGTACAATTTCAAACAAGTTGCAAGAAGTTGCAATTTTAATTACCACCTCCCAAAAAATGATGCTAGCAATAGCACCATTTTTTAATTTAAGAATTGATTATGATGTTTTTACTCAAAAATATAATATTTTTCAATTAATGCTGAGGTTACAGTTTTCATTAAATTAATAACTTTGTTATAACTACAGGTAATACCATGGTCAAAATTAAACTAAAAGTAGAACATAACTAAACAAAAGATAATACCATAGTACACTATTTATTTATCAAAATCAAATGTTATTGTTGGTGTCTACCTTTTATCCATCAAATCATTTTCAATGCATGAGGAAATCTCCATGGCCAACTATGAAATCCTCGTTCATATTTAGAGAACTATATACATGAAGGATAGTGAAGCAAATATAAAGTATGGGCATATTGGGAAAATATATGTAAAGTATGGGCTTATAGTTATAAGAGTATGGGAAAATATGTATGGATATGGATATGGATATAAGAATATTTATTTATATATTTTTTGAATATTAATATGGACAAAATATTTTAGTATTTTAACTTCTTTTTTTTTTAATGATTATATTTTTGTTTTGTAATAATTATTCATCTGATGATATTAAATAATATTTGATAATTTAAATATGGTAAACAAAATTTTCTACTTTTATAGATGGAATAACCTATAACATATTCATAACTTTTTTACAATTTTTTCAATGTTAAATATTCCAAATTTGAATCCAAATATACGAATTTAAATAAAAGGATGAAATAAATAAGAAGTTAGCTTTACAATTAAAATATTTAAATAGAAACATAACAAAATATACCAAGTGAAATACCTCCTCTCTAGTGTATTGAAGATGGCCATTTGCAATGTAGTCCTTCCAGTAGTAGGAAGATGTTTCCAAACATTCCCTTTTTCCACTTGCCCAGAGGGAAACAATGGAATCCTCTCAGCCAAGTAGGAGCCTAGCCGGCTTCTTAGCTCCAAGAAATCAAAAAAAAAGCAAAACACATATGCTCTAAGAAAACTATCACAAGGTTTCTTGGACCCTCCATGCCCATGACTCCAAGAAAAGCAAAACACATATGCTCTAAGAAAACTATCACAAGAATTATCGAACCTCTCAACTTCCTCCCCCCTTTTACCACCACTTCCTCTTCCTATTTATCAAGATTCCATATCCCCTTCTCCAAGTCTCCTCAACCACCCTCATTATTATCCATAAACTTCCACCATCTAGATTTACGGGGAAATGTTTAAATAAAACTAAAATATTAATTACTTGCATAAAATAACAATAAATATAATGCAAAGTCTTTCTTCTCATGTTATCTTATAAATGCAACTTGACAATTTTCCCCAAAATTTATGATAACCCACCATACACATTTAATTCATCATACCAACTCTAAATCAAAGTCAAATAAGGTATCTAATGCTACTAGATATTTATGTATGCAATATAATTGACATAATTATTAAATCATTCAATTAGATAGTTAATAACATATTTTAGTAATTAATACATCAATTGATTGCACTATTGTACATGCATAGAGTATGTATGTGTAGCTAGAATACACATATATTGTGCATGTGCTAACGATAAACAATCAATGCCTCTAGTGAATAAGTCATGTATGATATCAACAAGGAAGGCAGGACAACAATAAAGAAATACATCATTTTGTAAGCTTATCTAACAAAACTACAATAACTCATCAATCACTGATTATCACACTTAAATATCAAAAGGGAATCAAAAGAGGGTTTTAAACATGGTAGGAACCAAATGAGTAAAAAATAGTGGCACATCTAACCCCAATCAGTATTCTCTATTAACATTGAAGCATCTTTCTTTCCTAACCTACTTTCATCTTACATTCTATCATTTCCTCTATTAAATTAAGTCGAAGCATCAACTATATTGACCTAACTCCAGATAGAAACCGTAAGCAGAGGTGTCATACATTTCAACCAATTTTCCCCTACAGACAACTAGCAGTCGCCATCACATGTCTGGGGGAGCGTGACTTCACACAACCCTCCCACGACTCTAGATTTCAGAGGATAAACGGTGGGAAATACCTTCATCCATCCTCATAGAACTAGGGTCAACACCCTACATCAAGCCATGCTTTGAAACTATTGTTATTAGAGTTACGTCATCAAACAACCACTCTATGCAAGTTGTGTGTCATATCAAAACCACACTTACCACATTTCATAGCAATATTTGAATCATGAATTAAATAATAAGTATAACTTATAGCATAAGTTATCTTCTTGATGTCTATGACATCCAAGTTACCTCATCTCTATAGTCATTTGGCTATCACATAGTTCATCAATCCATAGGTTAGTTCACCCATAACTCATATCCATGCATATACATCATAATTACATATAAGGATCCATATATGTATTGACGTTCAATTAAGAAATGTATGTTTATTTTTATCATTCTTTGCATTTGTTATGCATTCAAAACATAAGTTGAATCGGTATTTATGTACCAAAATTTCACATTTAAATTTGCATGTTTGAACAATTCTCATAACTATCATAATTATGAACATATAACAATAAAAATAGTATTATCCAGCACATAAATAGGTCTAGATATACATATCTCAAATGTCTATATTAGTCTAAGTCCAAATAGTTATTAAGGAATGAATTACCAAGATGATTAAAATCAAGGTTCTAACTATCTAAGGTCAAAATATGGGGTGTTACATACACCCACCCTTCAAGAAACTTTGTCCCGAAGTTATGGCCATTCTCAATATAAGGTAAATTTTTATGACACAACTTCTATGTGTCTTCTATGATAGCAAACCTTATGCTATATTGGTCTCATTGGACCTTCACTTGGTTAAATAAGTTGGGGATATTAATATATTAAATGTACCAATTACCATACTTGGAGTACTTGGGCCTACAATTTATTTCAAGTACCATTGTCCTAAGTAAATTCTCAATTTAGGATAAGAATTCTTATTTCAAGTACTTGGGCCTACAATTTGACTCTAATTATAATTACTGTGTCATGAAATGTGTAATAGGAGGCATGAAAACAATTTATTTTGTACAAGATAAATGTAGGTAAATTTAATGGCAATTGACCATTATTAAAGCTTCATCTTCAAATCATTGGTGCAAAAGAAGTCTTGCATGGTTGTCTTGCTTAGGGTATAGGTCTTTTGAAAAAAAATGTAGAAAGATGAAAGAGTTTAAGTATGATTATTATTAGAAGAACTAGGTGTAAAGGTACAAACTTTGTATTCTATGATTTTAGCAAAAGTAGACATGTTATGCATTAGAAGGATAATCATTATGTCGGTTTATGACATATTTAATCAAAATAAAGCACATAGACAAAAACATATTATCATACAAAGAAATGATTATAAAAGATATAAAGATTTGTATCGTGATGAGATAAATGAATTAAAAAATAGTGAATTAAAGAGGTAGATTGGTCTAATACACTATTTGTAATTCAAGGCTTGGAAAAAGGAGGTGGTCAAGAATATTTTCTAGTATCCTAACAAGAAAATGAGAATTTATCAATGTGGGATTAACCCAATAATTTTCTTCACATTAAATAAACATTTGTAAGAGAAAAACTCATGCATAAAGACACAATATGCTAATTCAACATAAGCTCTAATCACCTAGCAAAAAATAGGGAAAAATATAAACTGAAAAAAAAAAAAAAAGCAGCTATGTTTGTTTTACAAGAAGGAAGAAGTTGAGGATGAAGTGGATGTAATGTTGTGATGTCATATTTACAAGCAAGTATGATCTATATTAAGGTGGAAATCCATTGGACACACACTAATCAATGGGAATTAAAGTGTATAATTACATCAATCAACTAAGAATAATGAAAAAATCAGTAAATAGAAGAAACATACATAGTTGCGTTGAAATGTAATGAAGAAAAATGCAATGATAAACAAAGATTAGATTTGCAGGAGAATGCAATATTTGTAGTCTTTGCAAATACATGCACGCTACACTCATGTGCAAGAAGGCTTGTCCAAGAGGTGAGAATACCTATTTTTGTATTACCTTCTAAAATAGAAATGAAGGGACGCGAGAAGGGGAAGGGATGAGGTGAGTGGAATGTCAATAGTCATGAGTGTTGAGGTGGAGAGGTGATAGACAACTTTCCAAGACTGCATCTCATGCATACCAACTCAAAAAAAGGTGCACATTATCCCAATGGAAAGATCTAAATGAGTAGAAAATTCCCAAGGGGTTGGAAAATTTGTTCATAAAGTTTTGGGGTCAATACATATTGTTTGATGCTCAAAACTAGCTCCAAAAGAGAGAAACCCAAATCTACCCTAAATTGCTTGAACTTGCTCATATGGTTCAGAGGGTCCAAAGAATGGCTTGGATCATTCTTGATAAATATCCCCCTTGGAAAGAAAAGGTACAAATTTTATTGAATGTAAATCTAACACAAGTTAATGGGCATTACTAGTTGAAAACCTCTTTCCCATAAGATTGTGTTGAAGTTGAATATGGCATATATAAAAATAGCAAGGGTGCATTCATTGTTTGCTAAAAAAACCATAACTAAGAGAGTGAGGGTGTATGCCTTTTTTTGGTACAAACAATGCTTGTGTGTGTTGAAATTTCCAACACGCTCTACATGGCATGCTAAAATCCTTACTCTAGAACCTAGGTATCTTGTTATCTAGTGATTTCCTTGTTGTAAATCAAATTAATACCTCGGAAAACAACATACACTATTGGAATGATCAACTCAAATAAATCTAGTGGAAGCAATATTGGAAACCAAAATCTCAAACACAATACACAAAGATATTATACCCATCAACTAAGCTTATCATTCAAATAACTCCAAATCTTACAAGGGCTCCCTTAGTGGGAAAATGACCTAAATAGAAAAGAGACAATGTACATCAAAACCTGACTGGTTGATCTGTTACCACTCATGTTATACAATCCTATATGACTACAAAGCGAATTTTGCGTCGATATCTGCGTTGTTCAGCATGGCCTGTGTTAGCGATAATTCTTGTCTCGGGCTCGAAAGCATTCGGGTATGAAAGTTACACGAGATGTGCCCGAACACAGCAGCGGAAGGATTTCGATTTCAATCAGCAAGTCAAGCGAGCGGGCAAAGTTTTCCCATTAGCATCTGAGATCTATCCATGAAGCAGATCAATCGTTATCAGGATCTCGGAGTTGGCCGAGTCATGCCAAGTATAGCGCAGAAATTTTCAAAGAGGTGAGCCATCAGATCTCCGAGGGACACGTGGTGCACGATTGGGCTCCATCGCCTCCTCGCCCCTCGCAACTTTAAAGAAGAAGAACTAGCTCCTTCCAGCCGCGAGATGCGAAGTGCCGAGAGAATCTCGGGCCCGGGCCCACAACATCGTCGGGAGGAGTAGGAACCGTCGGATCTAGAAGGACACATGTTGCACGATTGGGCTCCATCGCCTCCTCGCCCCTTGCAACTTTAAAGAAGAAGAACTAGCTCCTTCCAGCCGCGAGACGCGAAGTGCCGAGAGAATCTCAGGCCCGGGCCCACAGCATCGCCGGGAGGAGTAGGAACCGTCGGATCTAGAAGGACACATGGTGCACGATTGGGCTCCATCGCCTCCATGCCCCTCGCAATTTTGAAACGTAAAGGTTAACTCTTCCCGGTTGCGAGTCGCGAGATGTCGAGAAGATCTCAATCGTCCATCAAAAAGGGACACGAGGTGCGCGATTAGGCTACTCGCCTCCTTGCCCCTCGCAACTTTGAAGCGTAAGGATTAACTCTTTCCATATGCGAAATGTCGTAAGCGCCTTTGAAGATAGGCACGGGGTCACAGCCCGTGGTCACTTGGGGGTGATAGAAAGAACTGCGCAAGGGGCTGAAGCGTCGGGTTTGACTGCAGAAGGGATCACTGTGTTCTCTAGGTGTCAGTTCAACTTGTTCTCAATCCTAGTGCTTGCTCGGAGTGAATGAAGAAGAGAGAGGGTGGTTGAAACCTCGCCTCATTCATTAACTGCAGGGGATGGAGGGTCTGGCGAACCATCTGCTCGAGGAAGTCCTGTGCGTCGATTTTCTCAAAGACGTCATGCCGAAGTCCTCAGCTCGACAGAGAAGTCTGCACACGCTAGCCCAGCACTTAAATGGCTTAGCTACCCTCTTTGCAGGGGCCATGCGTAGTTAAGATGGCGCTTAAAGGAAGAGATCAGTACGAGTTTGATTGAGGGGACATCAAGCTGCGAGTCACTGGGCACGCCTCTGTTAGGCGATTTTTTCTGAGTATATAGGCTCAGTTGTTGTATTTTGTAAAGGAGGGATGGTTAAGCAAAGCTCCCGGTGGTAAAGTTTTAATGAAGCACTGCTATTCTGGTTATGTGTGAACTTTTGAGACTTCTTACCTTATGAATGCCAGTTTCTTTCATGTCTTTGTTTACACTGTGTTAGAGCAACTCAGAATTGGAGGATCCAGTCGAGCTGTAGCTATTATAGGATGATGTTGTAATGGATCACTGTAATAGTTGCGCTGTCTCTAATCAGTTCTTGTGATCTCCCCAGCGCTGAGTGACTTGGAATTGGAGGATCCAGTCAAGTCCCCTCTCAGTTCCTTGAGACCCTGAACCAAGCGGATCTTGCATTCAGAGTCTTTCTTCTGCAAACGACCGAAAGCATGTTGCCTAAAGTCATTTGTTCACCTTTCTCACTAAGTCTTCCACCTATTCATCTTTTAATCAACCCGCTGGCTGAAGTTAGGATTCCAGACCTCCTTTGTTCTTTACGTACCAGATCCAGCCCCTGAGTTAGAGTGATACCTCCTCGAGCCATTGTCTCCATTTAATCATCTTTTATAAACAAATCGTGACATTAAACTGATGGGTGTCGGGCTCTGCTCCTGCAAGCAATCCAAGAGTGACTTTCGTCGCCAACATTTATGGCGCCGTTGTCGGGGACGAAGTTGAATATTTTCCCTGGGCAGGACGACAATGATCAACTGATTCTGAAGGTGCATCAGAAATCAGAATTATTCAGATTGCTACTGTGCACCTGGCGACTCCACTGTGGCGACTCCATTGTTTCCACATCACTGTTTCAGATGTGACTACTGTTAGCACACCTGAAAGCTGACCCTAAGGATATTTCTCGAGAAGGTTTCAGCAGCTGCTTTCTCAGCCTGAGAAGCTTCTTGGGGTAACAACAACGTTAAGATCTGGCCTTTGATGGTGAACAAGGACCAGGCACATTTGAAGCTGCGCATCTTTCACCTAGTGACTCCATGATTCGGGGATCGATTGGCAACTCCACTGGTTCGATATGGAGAAAATTATGGCTCAAAGGTTTGCTTTCTGTGACTTTTCTTAGATAGTTGGCTTTCCTAATGCACTTCTTGATAGAGACCAATGGGAAGATTTCCTCCCGGAATTTCATGCATCAGATTGGGAAGAACCAGCTAAGCATTTATTGGACTTCCATGAGGCTATCCACCGACACAATATCACGCATGAGGATGTCCGGATTAAGCTCTTCAGGTATTCATTGAAGGGATCTTCTCTTGAATGGTGTCGATCTCTTCCCGCTGCAAGCATCCGCTCTTTAGCAGGTTTTCATACAGCTTTCAATTCATTTTGTAAAGACTACTATCCAGTTGTTCGCTTGTTTAAAAGTTGTTGTGAAGAGTTTTCTTCGCTTCATGAAGCCTCTGTTGGCCCTGAAGACCATGCTCATGATGAAGCCCTTACTGTGGAGGAAAACATCTGCTGTGAAAAAATTGAGGTGTTGAATAATATGAGTGGTGTTAGCTCGAGGATGGAAGCATCTGACATCATATCGGATGTGTCTGCTCTTTTAGATGTTCATAAAGATCAACATGCCTCCTGTGGAGATTATGAGTTGGTAGAGCAGATGTGGTCCATGGTAGATGGCTCACCTAAATGTCGGGTTGAAGCAGATATTCCTAGCAACCCTGTTTCTGAGGACGGAGACCTTCCCGTATGTAAAGAAGACATTATTGTGGAAGCGGTTCCCTCCCTTTTTCTCCAGGGAGTTTCTCACGATATATTTTTACCTGAGATTAAAGAGAAGAAGATTATGTATGAGCAACCAGAAGCAGCGGGTCCCACTGTCCCTGAAACGGATATTTTTGACAGGATCACCATTCTGGAAGAGGATCATAGAGATAAGGGTCAGCCCCTTTTTGATGAATATTATAGTGATGATGAGCAGCATGCTTATCCTACATTCGATCACTATAAACATACTAAAGAGCCAGTCAGCAAGAAGAATCACCCCATGGTCCCTATTTATGATGAATATGAATCGGACCTGGAGGAGAGAAAACAAGAAGAGGAAAAAGAACCAGAGGGGCAGTCTGCTCTTTGTTCAGAGCCACTCAGTGAGCAGCCACCACCCGAGAGTAGCGAGCCTACGTTAGTTTTCCACCATCAACCCGTGCTTATCAGAGATATTCAGCCACAGGCGAACAACTGTGTAGCAGAAGAGGTCTTCTGTCGCCAACTTTCTGGAATTGGCCACTCATTCGATGACCCTGTCAGCGAATACATGGAGTGGCATTTCCCTTCTTCTTTGGAGCCTCCCTATTTCATCTCAACTCCAGCCTATAAGGAGGAGTTGAAGAGTGTAATCGTTCTGCTGTCACGGTTACACCATCTGCTGGTGATCATCGACAGGAGGAAGGAGCTTCTATCCAGGAAGCTGCTTGAATGGCTATGGTGGAAGTTCTCTTTCACCTAGCCCATGTAAAATATTTTATTAGTTTAGGATTGTATATAAATAATCTCCTTTGAGCATGTAGCTTTATTTTTTTACTTTTATTTTCAGCCTGTATTTTCAGCAGCAGGATGTTTTCAGCATGACTCCATAGCCCAACAGCAAGGCACTGAAGCTGCGGATTGAGTTCTAAGAGCATCATAGGGACGACTCTATCCCCCATGGAGCCTAATGTTAGCAATAATTCTTGTCTCGGGCTCGAAAGAATTCGGGTCTGCAAGTTACACGAGATGCGCCCGAACACAGCAGCGGAAGGATTTCGATTTCAATCAACAATTCAAGCGAGCGGGCGAAGTTTTCCCATCAGCAGCCGAGATCTATCCATGAAGCAAATCAATGGTTATCGGGATCTCGGAGTTGGTCGAGTCATGCCAAGTATAGCGCAGAAGTTTTCAAAGAGGTGAGTCGTCAGATCTTTAAGGGACACGTGGTGCACGATTGGGCTCCATCGCCTCCTCGACCCTCGCAACTTTAAAGAAGAAGAACTAGCTCCTTCCAGCTGCGAGGCGCGAAGTGTCGAGAGAATCTCAGGCCCGGGCCCACAGCATCGCCGGGAGGAGTAGGAACTGTCGGATCTAGAAGGACACGTGGTGCACGATTGGGCTCCATCGCCTCCTCGCCCCTCGCAACTTTAAAGAAGAAGAACTAGCTCCTTCCAGCTGCGAGACGCGAAGTGCCGAGAGAATCTCGGGCCCGGGCCCACAACATCGTCGGGAGGAGTAGGAACCGTCGGATCTAGAAGGACATGTGGTGCGCGATTAGGCTCCATCGCCTCCTCGCCCCTCATAATTTTGAAACGTAAAGGTTAACTCTTCCCGGTTGCGAGTCACGAGGTGTCGAGAAGATCTCATTCGTCCATCAAAAAGGGACACGAGGTGCGCGATTAGGCTACTCGCCTCCTTTCCCCTCGCAACTTTGAAGCGTAAGGATTAACTCTTTCCATACGCGAAATGTCGTAAGCGCCTTTGAAGATAGGCACGGGGTCACAGCCCGTGGTCACTTGGGGGTGATAGAAAGAGCTGCACAAGGGGCCGAAGCGCCAGGTTTGACTGCAGAAGGGATCACTGTGTTCTTCAGGTGCCAGTTCAACTTGTTCTCAATCCTAGTTCCTTCTCGGAGTGAATGAAGAAGAGAGAGGGTGGTTGAAACCTCGCCTCACTCATTAACTGCAGGGGATGGAGGGTTTGGCGAACCATCTGCTCGAGGAAGTCTTGTGCGTCGATTTTCTCAAAGACGTCATGCCGAAGTCCTCATCTCGACAGAGAAGTCTGTGCACGCTAGCCCAGCACTTAAATGGCTCAGCTACCCTCTTTGCAAGGGCCATGCGTAGTTAAGATGGCGCTTAAAGGAAGAGATCAGTACGAGTTTGACTGAGGGGACATCAAGTTGCGAGTCACTGGGCACGCCTCTGTTAGGCGATTTTTCCTGAGTATATAGGCTCAGTTGTTGTATTTTGTAAAGGAGGGATGGTTGAGCAGAGCTCCCGGTGGTAAAGTTTTAATGAAGCACTGTTATTCTGGTTATGTGTGAACTTTTGAGACTTCTTGCCTTATGAATGCCAGTTTCTTTCATGTCTTTGTTTACACTGTGTTAGAGCAACTCGGAATTGGAGGATCCAATCGAGCTGTAGCTATTATAGGATGATGTTGTAATGGATCACTGTAATAGTTGCGTTGTCTCTAATCATTTCTTGTGATCTCCCTAGCGCTGAGTGACTTGGAATTGGAGGATCCAGTCAAGTCCCCTCTCAGTTCCTTGAGACCATGAACCAAGCGGATCTTGCATTGAGAGTCTTTCTTCTGCAAACGACTGAAAGCCTGTTGCCTAAAGTCGTTTGTTCACCTTTCTCACTAAGTCTTTCACCTGTTCATCTTTTAATCAACCCGCTGGCTGAAGTTAGGATTCCAGACCTCCTTTGTTCTTTACGTACCAAATCCAGTCCCTGAGTTAGAGTGATACCTCCTCGATCCATTGTCTCCATTTAATCATCTTTTAGAAACAAATCATGACATTAAACTGATGGGTGTCGGGCTCTGCTCCTGCAAGCAATCCAGGAGTGACTTCCGTCGCCAACAACCTGTAACATAATAGTCACGCTGTCTACGCGACTTGTACATTGAAACTTGCACTGACTGTGCAACTTATACTAGAATACCTTCATTATTCGCGACTGGACGATCCTTTTGTTGCACACTTTCTCTCTCTCTTCCTTTGACCTAAATCTCTATATGGAAGTCCTTCTCCACCTATCCAAGATCTCCTTGAATCACAGTCCTTCGTGATCCAACTCTCTCTAGAGAAAAAGTCCTTCTTTGCTCCTAATATTCATCCCCTTGAGTCACAATCCTTCATGGCTCAAGCACTTGAGAAAGATTCCTTCGTTGCTCCAAAATGAATGGAATCAAGTTTCTTCCTCCTTCACCCTAGCATTTCTTTTATAAGATTAAGATATGACCTAACCCTAATCTCCAAAGTGATTGATGGTTGATATTACTCCTCACCTCGCTTGAGATCAATAGCTATTATTTAATTCACTAATGCTAATTAAATCATTTATTTAAATAAAAATCAACTCACTAATAAAATCACTTTACTTTAATAATTCATTTAATTAAAGTAAAGTCTCAAGGTAGAAGGCTTTGGACGACTTCCACATGTCTAGACACTTAGACTTGTGCAGAAATATATGTCTGATGCTACCAAACATCAACACTCCCTCTTAGCAAAGAAGGTATTTCTTGAAGAGACACCTGTAACAGGTTCTCCCTCCGACCCTAGCATAGTGTCTTGCACACCATCCTCTGCATTGGTATCCCTCCAACCTCGTTGGTTAGATGCTCCCTGAATACTGGAAGACACATAATCGATTATGCTACATATCATTTCCACGAAGTTTGGAAACTTCGTTGAAGGCCTACTCTCCCTCAATGGGATCCTAAAAGCCTCCTACTCCTGAGAATCCATCAATGTCATCTCATACCAACTTGGTCTCTTGACATAACTAGAAGGGGATAACTCACTCTTCCCATATGAAGGTTGACTCCCCATACTGGAAGTCTTTGAACACTTTGTTCCCTTCGAAGCCTCCTGGTCATCATCCTCTGTCCCTGACATCAATCCATGATCCAAGATCCCCTTGGATCCTCCTATAGGTTGACCCTACAACCTGTATACCATGTCATATCTAAAAAAAATTCTCATTGGTGTGTCAGGGCTACCTCCCTCTGAGCATATGAGTAATTTCCCTTTCTGAAATGTCACGGTAAAACCATTTCCTCCAAAACCGAAAATGAGAGTAAGTTCTTCTTCAATTCTGGTACATAAAGCACATCCTGGGATTCCAACGAACCTCCTAACTCAAGCCGAAACAAGACATTTATCTTCCACTTCACTACATACTTAGAATCATTACCAAGCTCCACATGGGTCCTTGAGTCCTCAGCTAGACAATTCAATAGCTCTCGTTCTTCTAGCTCTTGTTTATTTTATTAATATAAAATATGGGCTCCCATCCTGGGATAATGGTCCACCTAAGGAATAATACAATGCAGCAAATAGCCTACCCTATCACACCTCAAAATTAGTTCTTCAATCTTGTTAGATGTTATCTCCCTTACTTCCCCTTGCTCCTTTCCTCAAACCTTGCCCCTGCACACTTGGATGAAATTCCTTCTCCATCCAATCAACGATATCTCCTTTATCACTCTGTGTGTACTTTTTGTCCACTGATAAATATCCAACTCATGCAACCTAGCACCTCTACTACTATTGTACAACCATGTACCTGCAACTGCTCTGCTACCCAAATATGTCCTTGCTACCAGATCTATCTCCTTCTCACGGCGCCGCTTCGATTGCTCCTACGGATTTTGTGGCTCAAATATGCCTAGATATATTTTTGGTTTCCCTATTGGTTTCTCTTCTCTTTTGGACTAAATATATATCTAGGTGAAATTCCTTCTTCACCCCTTGCTAAGATCTCCTTGATAGTTTCACGGCCTCCTGCCATTGCTCAGCAAGCCACCCAATACAATTTTTTTGCTACTTGGATTCTATTTTCCATTGCTCAGACATGTTGATCTTCCCTGGCTGCTGAAACTTCCCATGTGTTGAATTGTACAGCCTCTACCCGCATTGACTAGTGTTAACCATGTGACCTGTATGTTAATACTCACAATGTTCAGTGGAACCTATATGTTGATACTCGCGTCTTTCCTACATGACTTGTAATGGAATAATCGCGCTATCTATGCAAAATATACCAGAATACCCATGATGTCCTGTGATAACTCGATCCGACTGCAATACAGTTGCTTCTCTAAAATTTGTCCTTCAATTTATTCTTGTTGGTTTATATATCTACTAATATATCTTACATATATGATATATATGTTGCAAAATATATTGGATATGTGCTTGGTCCTTCAAACACCCACTTCGGAATTCCTGACCTAATAGATATTCTACTGTAACCCTAGATCTGAACTAGATCTATCTCTTGGTCACTCATATTTGATAGATCTATTGTTGTGCAACCTGAGGCTGGCTCCCTCTCAGAGTGATTGCTTTGATACCATGTTGAAATTTCCAACATGCTCTACATGGCATGTTGAAATCCTTACTCTGGCACCTATGTGTCTTGTTATCTAGTGATTTCTTTGTTATAAATCAAATTAGAAACTCACAAAACAGCATACATTGTTGGAATAATCAACTCAAATAAATCTAGCGGAAGCAATACTGGAACCAAAATCTCAAACACAATACACAAAGATATTATGCCCATCAACTAAGTTTATCTTTCAAATAAATTCAAAGATTACAAGGGATCCCTTACTAGGAAAATGGACCAAATAGAAAAGAGACAAAGTACATCAAAACCTGATTGGTTGATCTAATACCACTACATTGTACAATCTTGTATGGATATAGTGTGACTTTTATGTTCATACTGCGTTGTTCTACGTAGCCTGTAATAGAATACTTGCACTATCTACGTGACCTGTACGATGAAACTTGTGTTGACTATGCGACCTGTACTATAATACCTACATTGTCCACAATGTTCGATCCTTCTGTTGCACACTCTCTCTCTCTTTTCCTTTGGCCTAGATCTCTAGATGGAATTCCTTCTCCACCTATCCAAGATATCCTTGTATCATAGTCCTTCAATATCCAACTCTCTCTTGAGAAAAATTCCTTATTTTCTCCTAAGATTGATCCCCTTGAGTCACAGTGCTTCATGGCTCAAACACTGGAGAAAAAGTCCTTCTTTGTTCCAAAGTGAATGGAATCAAGTGTCTTCCTCCTTCACCCTAGCCTTGCTTTTATAAGATTGAGTTATGATCTAACTCTAATCTCCAAAGTGATTGATGTTCGAGATTACTTCTCACCTCACTTGAGATCAATGGCTATTATTTAATTCAGTGATGTTAATTAAATCATTTCTTTAAATAAAATTCAACTCGCTAAGAAAAGAACTTCACTTTAATAATTTCATTAATTAAAGTAAGGTCTCAAGGTAGAAGGCGTTGGACGACTTCCACACATCTAGACACTTAGACCTGTGCGGAAATACATGTTTGATGCTACCAAACATCAACAATGTATATCTTAAAAGAATTGAATGTGCATCCCTTGAGAAAAGGGTAATAGTGATGCACCAAACAAGTTCATCATATTGTATACATGATCATGAAGAGTAATGTTATGAATTCCTAGGCCTATACCACTTGCAGCAAATAGATAACTCTCTATGTTAAGGAGATAGTGCAATGATTGCAGTTTTTAGGATATATAGTCCTTTCAATGGAAATTATACTTGTTTCCTTATTGTGGAGCCCTTATTGTGGAGCTCTCTATCCACGATCAAATATCATGGGTTTGAGAATTTGAATATCTTACCTCTCCTTTGAGGTCTTTGGATTTTCATTGATGACATGTTGTTTACAACATGTAGCCAAGCTATGGATTATTCTTTCACAAAGGGTGCACGAATGTAGATCCCCACATTGGCGGGTTGTGTGACCCCTTCTTTCACAAAAACTGCATATGACTTCAGACTTGAAATTTATGTATGCATACCTATTTACATGGATGCCTTGATGTTGTGGATATTTGGACTCCTCTTTGTTGATTGGAAATTTTGTTTCTTAAGATAATGTAGAGCATTCACTTGGCTCTATGGTTGTTCTAGTGTAACTAAGACCTACATTCATAGCTCGTATTTCAAGTATGATGGGGTTTGTAATGATCCCATGGCCTATGTTACCCAATCCTTAGGTAATATAGCTCCATATCGTTAACATTTTGGATCCTATAGCCTTAGTATATAGTTCAAAATCTCTAAAGAAATATAGGGAACAATTTATTTGTGAAGGAAGAATGAGATTTAGGCTTGCATAAGTGCTTACCATGATCTCTTCTATGATGGTTTATGCATTGTGTGTCAATGATTTTTGTTTGCTTCAATTCCTTTTGAATCACTTCTATCACAACCTCATAGGCCACCATTCTTGTTGTAACACTTGCATGATCTAATTGAATTTGTGTTTTACATGGGCTAATATTTTAAAATTTGGATCCCCGAAATGATAAAGCTTGAGCATTAGAGTTTCTATGTTCTTACAAACATGGATGTCAAACTCGTTTTGAGTGACGAGATTTACCTTCAATTACTAGTTCCTTTTCTTGAAACACTAGACTTGTTTTAGGAATATTTGATCCATCTTCTCAAGTTCTTGAATTTTCTAGTTTCACTCTTGGGGTTTTTCCTTTAATTTTTCCTTCCACACCACTATAATAAATCTAGAATGAACATATTTGAACCTACGTGACTTACAATGTATAGCTTGGAAAGAACAAATGCCTTAATCGTTCGCGTTGATACTCTAATCTATATTGAGGTTTGGATATAGTTGACACAACTAATCCATGAGAATTTGTGTATGATAGTGATTAACTAAGAACAGTTGTGGAAATAAATAAATAAAATGAAACACACTTAATTTTAGTGGTAGACAATGAAGGAAACTACAGCAATAAAAACAAAATAGATATGCAAAATAATGTAAGTTTTATTCATTAATAGTCAAATACCTAGTTTTATCAATCTTTGCAAATATTGTCATGATCCATTGATGCACAAAAAGGACTATCCAAGAAGTGAGAATACCTCTGTTTTTATTACCTTCCAAATATAAACGATTGAGAGAAATGAGAATGGGGAGAGATGAGGTGAGTGGAAGACCAAGAGTCACAGGCATCAAGGTGGAGATGTGATGATCAAAATGTCATCATTGTAACTTATAAATATGTGTCCCTCTTCAATTTCCCAAGGAAACAAACATTTCTTATAGCCTCCATCATCAAGGTGGAGAAGATCTCCATGAATCAATATATCTCCTTTTTTATATATCTAACTCCTCCTATCCCTTGTAATCCCAAGTTGAACCTTCCACCTCTCTAGTTGATCATAAGGCCATTTCTTCTACCCAGAGAAAATAAACATATTCTTACTCATTTCATAATTTGGACACTCTTCCTCTTTCCAAGTGGTTAGATCCACTACTCTTTTCTTCTCCTCGTTTATTATAAAAAGAGTTTCATGATCTAATCCATCTCTATTCCATCATAAATCGCTTTGTCTAAGATAGGGTTGATATTATTTAATTTTGTCTTTCGTATGTGTATCTAATATGTACTCCTTTATAGCCAAATGTCAGCCCTATACTCCTTTATAGACAAATATCATCCATATACTGCAAAGAAGTATCTTCCTCTTTTTTCTCAAACAACCATCCCTCTTGGTATTTCCAAAAAGGTCTTTCCTCTTTTTCTCAAACAACCATCCCTCTTAGTATTTCCAAAATTTCCACAACCTCCTTACCACAAGCTTTAATTTTCCTTAATGTCAAATCTTAATGAGTGATCCTTACCAAGAAACTCCCATTTTCATTGTTATTAGAAGTATGTTTATCCAAACCCATGACTAATGTCATTTTTCTCTATTTGTTGTGAAAGTTGCTATTCTTCCATGGAAAACGCTTCCATTGTTTTCTCATATCCTAAAGATGCAACTCATATA
>JZKD02S0112379.1:562895-591074 GCA_000966675.3 Picea glauca
ATTTACTATCTTGATAAACATTTCATTTCTATGGTACAACTAATATCTTGTAATTAATTTACATAATTCTTCTATTGATATTGCACATAGAGGAAGTTGCACACAGTTGTTATGATCATGATGATCGCAATGGATGGAGTTGCCCGTACTTGGTAAATGTAATTTTAATATCCTATGCACTTAGATATGGATGAGAATGATTTCATTATTTTATTGGAATATGATAACTACCCATGATTGAATACATGCACCTAGGTTTAAGTGTTATGATTTTAGGTGATGGTATACCAATGGGGTACAAAGGTAGTGGAGCCTTACATTAAATTTAAACTTTATTAATTCATATTTTTATTTTATTATTAGACTAGAAGTTCGACATTGTTATGTGTGCAATACTTAGGATTCTTGTTCAACATTGTTTGAAAACACAGGTATTCCAATAGACAACGAACACCTTCAGTAACCACTGATACAACCAGATCAAATATCAACACACGAATGTTTTCATGTGGTAAAAACCCTACGGAGAGACATCCACAGACCTAGCCAATGTGGCCACTTGGAGCAATTTATTAATGAAAAATAAAAATTTACAAAGAGTTTATCACAATCGATCATCGAGAAATGAACCTCCGTGCTCTTTACATAGAGATCATGGACCAATCGGGTGTTAGGCCACGGATCAATGTAGTTGTTAATATAGAGGAGAATATGGATCGTCGGATCACTCTATGTCAGGAACATATCGTTGTCGTCGAATTTCCTAACTACAAATGCATATTAATGCATACTAAAGAAATACACTTTTACCTAACACATTAGACCAAGTTGATCTTAACTAACTCCTAAGTGTCTAAATATCCTAACATCCCCTTTTAAAAACAAATTGGGATAGAATTGAAGGATTACAAAGGCGACACAATAGGAGAAGAAAAGAGGCATTAGAGCCTATCCCCTTTAATAACAACTTATTTAACTCCTAACATAGATCAAAGTTTGGAGAACTTTGCTTCTGTAAGAGACTTTGTGAAAATATTTGCAACTTGATCTTCTGTAGGGAAAAATAGCACTTCAATAACTCGATCATGAATGAGCTTTCCAATGAATTTTATGTGTATCTCGATGTGTTTGTTGCGTTGATGTTGAATCGGGTCTTTGGCGATCTTAATGGCACTCCAATTGTCGCACCATAGGTTGTCCAGATGGTGATGTTGGAATCCAAACTCTGAAAGGATATGTCGAAGCCACAAGGCTTCTTGACTTGCATTAATTGTTGCGTGTTACTTTGCCTCTGTTGAAGAAAGTGAAAAAGCTTGTTGTTTTACAAGCCCAAGTGATAGGTCCTAAACCAAGGCTGAAAACATAACCTGCAGTAGACTTTCAATCATCAAGGTCGTCGACCCAATTTGAATCAGTGAAACCAACCAATAAATTACTCCCCTCTTAATTGTAATGTATCCTGAACTGAGTTGTACCTCAGACATACTGAAAGATTCTTTTAGTTGCTTTCCAATGGCTTTCATGTGGTGTTTGCATATACCCAGAAATAAGACCAACAACAAAGGAAATATCAGGACGAGTATGAGTCAAGTATAAGAGGCTACCAACTAACTGACGGTACAAAGTGGCATCATAACTTCAGGAGAAATATAGGTGGCAACAAGTTTGACTCCAAACTGGAAGGGAGAATGGGTTGGTTTACAATCTTCCATGTGAAAGTGATGAAGAAGGTCACAAGCATACTTAGATTGGGAACAAAAAATTCCTTCCTTGGTATGCAAAACTTGGAGGCCAAGGAAATAGTGCAAAAAACCTAAGTTTGTCATTTCAAATTGCTTCTTAAGGTTTGTTTTCACATGGTTTAAAAATTTTGGGTCACTACCAGTGAGGATAAGGTCATCAACATAAAGAACAAGGATTATGAGATGGCTTCCTACTTTCTTGATATAAACATTAGGATCAGAATGGAATCTAGAAAAACCAATGTCAAGAAGAAATTTGTCCATTTTGGCATACCAAGCTTGAGAAGCTTACTTAAGACCATAAAGAGATTTATTAAGGCGACAAGCAAGGCTAGAGTCATTATGGACATAGCCAAGAGGTTGTTCCATGTACATTTCTTCTTGCAAATCCCCATGCAAGAAGGAAGATTTGACATACATCTGATGGACCTCCCATTTATGTGAGGTTGCAAGGGAAAGAACAAAGCAGATGGAATTCATTTTGGCTATAGGAGAAAAGGTTTCATTATAGTGAATTCCTTCAACTTGGGAAAATTCTTTGAATACTGATCGAGCATTGTGTCTTTCAACACTTCTATCTGATACATACTTAGTTCTATAGACTCATTTACATCTAACAAGTTTTCTTCCTTTGGAAAGAGGTACAAGATCCCAAGTATTGTTTTCCATTAAAGAACGATACTCTTCATTCATTGTTGTAACCCAATCTGGATGACCTAAAGCTTCTGCAAATGTCTTTGAATCATGAGTCTCTAAAACTTGAGCCAAAAGAGAAGAGGATCGATGGAACTGTGAATGTGTTTGACGCTAATCTGAAGGATCACCGATAAGATCACCCACTGCTTCTCCTGTTGAACGGACCCATTTAGGAAGTGGTGGTGCGAGTGCAGTTCAAGTTCAATGGACTCCTCTAGAGGAAGGTGAGCAAGTGGAGGTGGATTTTCATCATCGATATCATCAACTAAAGAAGAAGAAACCAGAATAAGAACAAAGGAAGGAACAAACACCAAAGATGGCTCACAGGCCGAAGAAGGCACAAACGTCGAATTAGGCTCGTAGGCCAAGAGATTTTCAACAAATTTAACATATCTTCTAATAACAATTTCATTACAATGTGGTTGAAGAAGTATGTAACGTTTGACATCTTCAGAATAACCAGCAAATATACACTTCTTACTTTTAGGTTGCAATGTTTTCTTTTTATCTTCAGGAATGTGAGCCCATGTTACACTCCCAAATACAAGGAAGTGGCCTACATCTAGCTTAAGTTTAATCCATGTTTTTTCAAGTGTTATATTTTTAAGAGCCTGTGTGGCGGGAGTGTGATTTACTATGTAATGTTGGGTTGTTATATTCTTTGCAGTGAAATTCGAAGGTCGAGGTGGATCGACGAGGAAAATTCGAAGTTGAAGTAATCAACAAGAAGTCAAAGAGTTCAACCGACGATATCTCGACAGGTGGTCATGTGGAAACTGACTTGAGACCGAATGAAGGTCAACTGGTAATCCAACTTGGTAGTCGACTGTAACAGAATTCCAAGATTCACAGAACTTGTAGCCAATGATCTGTGTGGATCTATAATCGTTTTTGGGGTTCCTTTCTTTAGGGTTTTGTCTTATGTAAATCCTAAAAGTAAGGTGTGTTGTAATGTTGTAAAAGATAATTTTTAGATCAATCATTTTAGAGGTTGTTGGCCATGTAGATGTAAGTCGAATTGGCTACAGGGTTGTTTTTTTGTAAAGCAAGAAGGAAGGTATGATGTCGATTGTGTCTTAGGTGTAGACCAAGGTTAAGCATGTAACATTTTATTCTAAATGAATAAGACAAAAAGAGAACGAGACACTCAAATAATGTTGGTTTTCCCATTGGGTTTTCGGGGTAAAATCTTTGTGTATTGTGTGTTTGCTTTGTCATATCTTTTATAGCATAAATATTTTTTCCTCTCTTATGTTAGGTTTAGTGTGGAAGTGTTCTATTTCCTAACATGTGGTATTAGAGATTGATTTAACAACCTTTGATCCGAGATAAACCCTAGGTGCAGTAAGAGTCGTAAGTTATAAATCTTTAAAGTTGTGCTTAAAGAATGGCAAGTAGCTCGAGAATAAAGATCGAAAAAATTGATGGCTGAAATTTTGAGCTTTGGAAGCTTAATTGAAGATCTCCCTGTAGATCGAGAACAATGGACAACAATCTGTCCAGGTACCATTTCGACATGTTTGTCGAGGGAAGAATGGGAGAAACTCGAGAGAAGAGCAAAGAGTATGATTCGACTTTATCTTGCAGATTCGATGCTACTAAATGTCTCAGGTGAAGATTCGACAAAGAAAATGTGGAACAAGTTGGGGAGCTTATACTAGTCAAAATCCCTGGTAAATAAGTTGTTCCTTAGAAGGAAATTGTATCTTCTAAGGATGAGTTAGGATAGTTCAGTAAATGAACATTTAAATGTGTTTAATACTATAACAAGCCAGTTATCTTCTATGGATATTAAAATCACTGAGGAGGAGAAATGTATTAGTCTATTATGTTCTTTGTCACACTCTTGGGATAGCTTAGTCGTGGCTATAGGGATTAATTCAACCACATTAGCGATAGAAGACGTGGTTGCATCTATACTGTCAAAATCAATGAGAAGGGAAAACATGAAAGGATCAACCAAATATGCACTAGTGGTGAAAGGTCGACCGGTTGACAAAGATAAATGCAAATTCTCCAGTAGAAAGTCTAAGTCGAAGGGTAGATCTAAATCCCATGTTCAGTCGATGAGAATATGCTAGAAATGCGGTCAAGTTGGGCATTACAAAAGGGACTACAAGTCGAAGGAAATGGAAGTCAATACAGGATCCGATGAGAAATAGTGGACTAAGAGAAAGACGAATCCAGATAAGGGAGGCAATGTGTGTCTGACGTCAACTAGTACACAGTTGGATCAAGATGTTTGGTTGATCGACTCAAGAGAATCCTATCATATGACACCATATAAAGAATGGTTCTGAGAATATGAACAATATGAAGGAGGAGATGTGTTCTTGTGGGACGACTCGACAACCAAAATTGTTGGACTGGGAAGAGTCTGAATGACATTGCAGGATGGGAGGAGTGGAACCCTTCCAGGTGTGTTACATATTCTGAGTTTGGAAAGAAATATAATATTTGTCAGCAAGATGAGTGATGCAGTAGTGCACACTCTATTTCAGAAGGATATGTGCAAGATAGTCAAAGGTGTGATGGTCTTAATGAAAGGAATTTAGATTGGAACCCTATACAAGTTGTTAGGGAATGTCGAATCTGTTGGATGCAACAACATCGATATTCTTAAATTTGACTTGACTTCGACTCAACTTGGGCTGAGTCGATTCAAACCGACTCAACAAGTCTTTGGCAAGTCAACCCGACCATGCTATAGCATGAGAGGATGGGACACATTGGAGAAAAAGGACTTTGAGCTATGCATAATAAAGGTATGGTTGAATATTTTCTTGAATGTAATTTAGAAATTGACTTTTGTGAACATTGTATATATGGAAAACAAAGTCGGTGAGGTTCTCATCTAGAGATACAAGGGAAAAGGGGATTCTAGAATTTGTTCATAGTGATGTGTTTGGCCCTGTTTCAGTTCCTTCACTTGGTGGATCCCTGTATTGTATCTCCTTCTTCGATGATTTTTCCAGAAAGACATGGATATATTTCCTAAAGAAGAAATCAGAGGTTTTCGAGAAATTTAAGAGTTTAAGTCTCTTGTAGAAAACCAAACATATGAGAAGATTAAAGTGTTGAGAACTGACAACGGTGGTGAATTCTATGAAAAGGATTTTGAGTAGTTATGTAAGTAGTGTGGCATAGAACTCCAAAATACCACACCATATACCCCACATCAAAATGAAGTTGTTGAAAGAATAAATAGAACATCGATGGACAAGGCAAGGAGCATGCTCAATGGTGTTGGGCTCGCACAAGAATTCTAGGCGGAGGCAATCGACACTACAAAATATCTGGTGAATATGTATCCTTCATTGGTGTTATTCAACTCAACTCCACATGAGGTATGTTCTGGTAAGAAGTCTTTTGTTTCACATATCAAAGTATTTGGTTGTGATGCATTTGTACATGTTTCCAAGAAAAAGAGGAGCAAGATGGACAAGAAGGCAGCCAAGTGTATTTTCATTGGATACAAAGAGGGAATGAAAGGATATAAGCTCTGGGATCTTGCATCAAGGAAATAGTGTACAGTTGAGATGTGGTATTTAGAGAAGTCATAACGAAGTTTGAATCTTAAGTGATGGTTCAAATAGAGAATGATCATGAGAAGGTGCGGTTTGAACTGAGGAACAAAGAAGATGATTGAAATGAGTCTATTGAATCAGATGAAGTGGAACAACCGAACCCGACTATAAGGAGGTCAGAACGAGTAAGAAAACCAATTGAAAGGTACAATCCACTTGACTTTCGTTCTGCATTTGTGTTAACTTCCACCAACAAAGAGCCCAAGTCAATCAGGGAGGTTGTCGACTCGACAAAGGGTAGACTCTGGAAGGATGCCATGGTCGAAGAAATAGAATCCTTGCACAATAATGAGACATGGGATTTAGTCTAATTACCTGGTGGAAGAAAGTTCGTTGGTAGCGAGTGGGTATTCAAGAAGAATATGAACGCAACAAGTCAAGTCGAGAAATTCAAAGCTCGACTAGTAGCGAAAGAATATTCCCAAGTCGAAGAAGTCGACTTTGGTGAAATTTTTTCCCATGTTGCAAAATTAACTTCCATTAGAATATTAATGTCTTTGGTTGTTGCATTTGATCTAGAAATATTAAAAATGGATGTGAATACAACATTCCTACATGGGGACCTGGAAGAAGAAATCTACATGAAACAACCTGAAGGATTTGTAGTAAAGGGAAAGAAAGATTTGGTGTGCAAATTGAAAAGATCTCTTTATGGTCTAAAGCAATCACCAAGGATGTCGTACCAAAAGTTCGACAAATACATCCTTACTTTGGGATTTGTGTGAAGCAAAGTTGATCATTGTATATATTCCAAGGAAGAAAGTGGGTGTTTCATATATGTAGCATTTTATGTTGACGACATGTTGTTGATCGAAAACAACATGAACGCAATAAAGGAGGTGAAGAAGAAGCTATCCTCCAAGTTCGGCATGAAGAATCTCGGTGCAACAAACTTCATTCTAGGAATGGAGATCAAAGAGATCGAGCATATAGGAAGCTCTGGTTGAATCAGAAGATATATATTGAAACAGTTTTGAAATGTTTCAACATGCAAGATTGCAAACTGGTAGAGGTGTTAATTCATGTGGGAGCAAGGCTAATTGTTAAACAATGTCCAAAGACACAAGAAGAGATAGAGGACATGACATGTGTTCCCTATGCAAGTGTTGTTGGTAGTTTAATGTATGTGATGGTCTTCATTCCACCAGACATTGCCCATGCAGTGGGAGTATTGAGCAGATACATGTCTACACTAGGAAAAGAGCACTAGACAACTATCAAAAGAGTATTTAGGTATTTGTGTGGCATAAAAGATTATGCTATATGATATGGAGGAAAACTTGGAGGTGATAGTAAATTAGACATACATGGCTTTGTTGGCGCCCACTCGGATGGAGATATGGATCGACGAAGGTCGACCAGTGGATATGTGTTCAAGATGTTTGGTGTAGCAATCAACTAGATGAATAAGCGACAAACGGTCGTAGCCTTGTTAACAACAAAAGCTAAATACATGGCAGCCACTCATGGAAGCAAAGAAGCAATATGGTTGAAACGACTGTATTCAGGAATCGAGTTTGAACAAAGAGCTATGAAGATAAGTTACGATAGTCAAAGCGCAATATTTCTGGCAAAGAACCCATCCTATCACTCCAAGGCTAAGCATATTGATATACAATACCATTTCATGAGAGATATGGTGGAAAGTAACAAGGTGCGTCTAAAGAAAGTAAACACGTTGGAAAAATAATCAAACTCTTTGACCAAGTCTTTGAGTGTTGTGAAGTTCTTGTGGTGCAGAGAGGCAATGGGCATTACTTCCCTGGGTCTATGAACAAAAGTTCAAAAATCTCCCGGTTTCAGCAAAGAAGACAACAAGTGGGAGAATGTTGGGTTGTTATATTCTTTGTAGTGAAAGTCAAAGGTCGAGGTGGATCGACCAGGCAAAGTCAAAGTTGAAGTAATTGATAACAAATCGAAGAGGTCAACCGACAAGAGGTCGACATGCAGTAGTTTGGCAACCCACTGAAGACTGAATGAAAGTCCACTGGTAATCCGATCTGATAGTCGACTATAACAAAATCCCAAGATTCGAAGGATTTGTAGTCAATGATCTGTGTGGATCTGTAATTGTTTTTTGGGCATCTTTCCTTAAGGTTTTACCTATTGTAAATCTTATAAATAAGGCGTGTTGTAATGTTGTAAATGTTAATCTTTAGATCAATCATTTTAGAGGTTGTTGGTCATGTAGATGTAAGTCAAATTGGTTACAAGGTTGTTATTATGTAAAGCAAGAATGTATGATGTTGATTGTGTCTTAAGTGTAGACCAAGGTTAGGCTTGTAACATTTTATTCTGAATGAATAAGACAACAAGAGAGCAAGACGCTCAAAGAATGTTGGTTTCCCGTTGGGTTTCCAGGGTAAAATCTCTGTGTATTGTGTGTTTTCTTTGTCATATCTTTTATAGCTTAAATCTTTCTTTCTCTCTTCTGTTAGGTTTAGTGTGGAAGTTTTATATTTCCTAACATGTAATTTGCACAGTTAATGGCTTCCGCTCAATACTTTAGACTTAATCCCTTAAATTGAATCATACAATTAGTCATTTCATTTAATGTGTGGTTCTTTCTCTTAGCAACACCATTTTGTTTTGAATCATACAATTAGTCATTTCATTTAATGTGTGGTTCTTTCTCTTAGCAACACCATTTTGTTGTGGTGTATATGGAACAGTGTGTTGCATTTGGATTCCCTATGCAGTGCAATAACTTGTAAAATTATTGTTCACATATTCGCCTCCATTATATGTTCTTAACCTTTGAATTTGATGTCCATATTGTTTTTCTACAAGGGCCTTGTAGGCCAAAAACTTGTCAAAAACTTCACTCTTAAGTTTTAAGAAGTAAACCCAAGTGTGTCTGTAAAACTCATTAATGAAAGTTAAGAAACACTTGCACCCAGAAAAAAGAGAAAATAGTGGACCACACAAGTCACTGTGAACAAGCTGCAAAGGAGTCGAGGCGTGCCAAGAGGCACGTTTGTCAAAATTGTCCCGATGACGTTTGTTGAGAACACAATGGTCACAAACACCATCTTTGCATGAAACAAGAGGAAGATTAGTCACCATATGTTGATTACATGGTGCATTGAGAAATAGTTTAGATGACCAAACCACTCATGCCAAAGTTTGCTCAAGTTTGTCGATCTTCTTATTTTTAGATTTTGTTCATTTATCACCATTACGAGATTAAGTTGGTTGAGTGGGTTTGGGACCCTTGTTTTGTTTGTTGTTGTGGCGAGGATGTTGCTTCTTGGGATTATTGGATTTATCTTTTTGTTGGGACACTAAGGCTTTGTTGGATGTACCTACAATGTTGATCACTCCACATTGCACAAGTTTATATTGTTCTCTAATCAAAGCATCACAAAAGGACTCAAGAGTGAGTTTTTTATAAGAAACCCCTAGAGCTTCTCTGGTGGCATAGAAGGTATATACAAACACTGAATATGCACTACCAAGCTTTGCAAGAATAATATATATGTAATGCTCATCGTCCAACTTTATGTTACACTCTTCACATAAAATTCTAAGTGTTTTGAACTTAGATAAAAAGTCTTCAATGCAAGAAAAAACATTTGGACTTAAAGTCATTATCTGATTTTCTATTTGGTGAGCTCGAATAATATTGTGTTTAACAAACACAACTTCAAGATTTTCCCAAGCTTTATTGGGGGCATCAAATCCTTACAGGTGAACCTTAGATCAGGAGCTATTGACATTT
This sequence comes from Picea glauca, assembly GCA_000966675.3. NCBI lineage: Eukaryota > Viridiplantae > Streptophyta > Pinopsida > Pinales > Pinaceae > Picea > Picea glauca. Next base: position 572,642 of record JZKD02S0112379.1, read on the forward strand.
TGATTAGTCCACGGGCTTCGTTATTCATATTAATCCATTTGACATACTTTTCATCATCAACGGGTTCTTATTTTCCCAGTAATCCGGTATAGTCCTTACTTCCTAATAAATCCTCCATATGGGATTTCCATTGGAAGTAGTTGGTGTTGGTAAGCAAAAGATCATTGGGAGATTCCATATTAAAATATGCAAAAAAGGATGAAACTGATGGTATGGATGGAAAGATGCAAAAAAGGATGCGAGAGAACTTTCTATGGTTCCTTGGGAAATTTGTACTGTGCTTAAGGAGAAAAGTGGTCTTGGCCTTATTGATGTGGCAATGCAGGGTAGTATCTTGGCCATGAAATGGATAGTCAAGTGCCTTGAAATTTCCACCCCACGACAGCGCCTCTTACGTTATTAATTGCAATCTACCTAGCATTTACTTTTGATCCAAGGCCCTTTTGGGTTATGTGACATTATTTCATCCCCTTAACTCTTTAAGGTATCAAAATCAATGATTTGTCGGATCATGTGGGAGGCTTGTAACTTTGTCATTTCTTTCGTCAAATGAACTTCTTTGTGATTCGTGTTGGATGGGATTCGACATGGCACCCTATTTGGAGTTGATTGAATCAAGGACAATGTATTTCTAAATGCACCAGATTTCAGACTTGTAGGTTGAATAAAAAAATGAATTTTTTGGAGGGATCTTTGGGACTTTGCATCATGTTATCGTGCAAATTGTAGGTTGGGAAAATCATGACCCCATCCACGAGATGGCGATAATTGTGGGAGAGTCTACCCACTGCCACCTTCAATAAACCCTCCCCTTTCTTTAGTGAAGAAAAAATCCTACACAGGGGGGGAATCCTGGATGACCCTAAGGGGAAATGAGATGGAAAGTGAGGTTATGGAAGATGATGTCCTTATAGGTCAAGTTACTAAATGGAAAGTGGCTTGTAAACAAGTCTCAAAGATGGTTAATGGTTTCCAAGTGCTTGAGTACTTACGGAAGATAATTGTACCTGCCCAAGACACAAGAAGAGACAAGTATGCAAGCTAAAATGTTAAGGGGACAAGCAATTTAAGCTTGTTGTCCCAAAATACAGCAGCAAACAATGGTATATATCAGCAAGAAATAAAGCTAATTACTACAGACTAAACCACTTAAAACATCAAAGATTTATTGAGAAATCAAGCATAAAACATGTAGACTAATTCCCAATACTTTAACACAAACTTTAAGTGGTATTAGAGGGTTGGTGTATGATGTTTTCAGAGTATATTTGTAACAGCCAAGTGGTTGTAGAAAATATTTGCTACAGCAGCAATTTTCAACCACGAAAATAAGCAAGTAATCCGACAAAAAGTTCACCAATTAGTAGTAGAGTGATAGCAATGGCTCACTAGCAAATTTCCACAGTTGAAATGAAAGTTAAATTCAAATATATAGAGTGATTTGTTGCAGCCTTGATGGCTGTAAATTTTATTTAATTATAACTCAAAGTCTACTAGGACAAACAAGACGCCCTAGAGGCTTTAGCAAGCTTAAACTATCAAGAAAAGATTCCAACTTGAACAAGATCAATATCTCTCTAAATCATGTTTACCAATGCAATTAATTTATTTCTCCAATGCAATAAATGATTAGTGCTTTTCCAAATGGGTTATGGAGTCTTCTTGTAATAGGTTAGGACTACTAAATCTCAAGGAGTGTAAGCCCTTTTACTCCCTTGAGTTAACAACCCTAACAAGGTAAAGTCTAGGAGGGTGTAAACTATTTTACTCCTCCTAGCAACCTTTGCAATGGTCTCTTCAACAAACAACAATGATCAAACTTGGTGGAGGATCTACACCCTTACTCCTCCAAGAATGTAGCCAATAATAACCATGGAACAGTAAAGAAACCTAACAAAGTGCATATTTTCCTTACCAATTCCAAAAATTGCCAAGACAAACCCTAGTTACCAAGTATTTTTCACCATCAAAGCAAGAGAAAGAGCCTCCAAGAGATGGCGCACCACTTCATTCCATAAGACAAGAGCTAAACCATATCACAAGAGAGGGAGAGAAAGAGAATGAATTTGCCCAAAAGGGGCACAAATTTCAGCCAAATATCCTTCTCACAATGGGAGAGTTATGATAAAATGAAAAGAGTTTGATCTCTATTTATACTAAAACTTTAAAATAAAGTTTGTCCACTTAACTTAGGGTAAAACACAAAATAGGGAGGTCGACCTCCCTTACTTTGCCCCTTTATAACTTAAATTTAATTTTGCGCATAAGAAAACCCTAAAAAGACATGACGTCACCCTTCTAGGGAAACATATGGCACTTTGAGAAAGTCGTTTGAGCTTGGAGATGAAACGTTGGGCCTCCAAAGGCCTCCTTGTGCGCTAGGATCTCTTCCATCAAGACAAAGCTTCTCTCCATCAAAAAGGTGCCAAGTGTCAATTCAACAACACCACCACTCCAAACCCTAGCCCCAACAAGACATCAGGCCCCAAGTAGCATTCTAGCCTCCAAAGGCAAGTTGTTGGGGTGATGAAAGGGCTAGGATATGTCCTCCAAGGTGTCTCTCAAGCCTCCAAAGGCTACCATCATCGTCTGGTGTGTGGGCCATGGTATCCAACATGTGGGCTTCAGGCCCCAAGGAAGCCCAAGCTAGGCTTGTTCTTCCAAAATTGTCCATCAAGCAAGGTCCTGCAAAGACAATGAATACGCCCTCCGCGGATCTCAAGTCATATGCATCATGATAAGTAAATCAAGTCAATAAAAGAGTCACCTAAGCAATGTGCATCAAAAACCACCTCATCAAATTAAACAAGTGCTTAAAGACCCTATGCAACTTACCAAGTTTAGGTATGGGAGGGTTGACAAAGTGACCTACTAGGTGAATCATTCCCTAAGTCAAGAAGTGTTTCCCGAGTGGACCTCTCTCTAAGCCATGCGGAGAAGATGAAGTGGATGGGAGCAAAAATTTTGAGCATGGAGTTCATGAAATACAAGGGATCGCAGTGTCTTGTTTATGGGTTCCTTTGTAGAGGGTGTGTTGCACCTTCGTTTTCAATGCATCCTTTTTCCAATCCCATTATTTTGCCTTTTATTTGTAAATTTTCAAGTTGAAGATAATGTGTGGGAATTCTACCTAAGCATGAAAAACATTTCCCACACATTACTCTACCTTGGTCATCATGCTTCCCCATGTTAAAGTCAATAAGGGGCACTAAAAGGAAATCATGCATATCCCACCAACGCTCTACCTTGGTTGGCACGAATATTAGTTTGCATTTATTTATCTTACGAGTCCCTTATTTTTCTTGAGAGAAACGTTTCATTGTTCTCGAGATCCCTGGGCGAGCATCTAGAAGGTTCATAATATGGATTTTATTTTCTCAACTACATTCCCTCTAGGCCTTCAACCCCTTCTTCCCTTGAAATGAGGGACAATCTCTTCTTAGGTCAGTGCACCCAAAAATCCCAAAAGATAAGGAGGCGAGGGGATGAAGTGTGGAAGGTGGCAAGTATGAAAGGGAGTGGCACGATGGCTTGTTGAGGAGACCTCCCAATAGCAAACCCATCCCTAAGGGTGACCACTTACTAGGGCACAATGTCAACCACCAAGGTGAAACAAGGCAAAGAGCATAATTTCCAAACAGACGTTACCTAATCAAAAGCAGTTTTAAATGCAACATACTCAAATGCCTCAGATATTGAAATGGCACTCACCATAATACCTAGCGTGTACCTCATGGAGAAAGACCCAATGTCTTCCGAAAGCAAGTTGATGTGGTGGATACCATCGTCATGAGTCTGATATGTGTGGTGGTGAAGTGGGCCTTTGTCCATGCAAGTGGACGTTGCCAACCATCTGTCTCTCGATACTCCATGTCTGCAACCTGAGGGCCTCGAGACATCATCTTGTTAGTTATCCCTAGGAGATGGAGATAACACATCCAAGGACTATAAGGATTGGAGAGAGTTATCTCATTAGAAGGATCTTATGTCCTATGATAAGCCAACTACCAAGGACATTATGTGTTTGCTTCCTCTTGAGGCTCAGTACAAGCTAAATATAGATATGCAAGCCCCCTTTTGGAGGGATTGGGGATGGAGATTTAGGAAGCCAATTCAATTTGTATGATATCAAGAAATTTTACTTTCTTTTGCATCGAAAGCGCCCTTTATCCCCCGTGTAGAATGCAAGACGGACATTTTCTAAGCTTGAGGTTAGGTGGATCTGCCTGTGGCATAGTGTTTGGCCACTTTAACTTAGATACAAGCTCCGAGTTTTGTCTGCTTATTTATTTACCAGGGCTGCACTGCAAAGCTCACCATGTCAAAAGTGGGTTGACAGATGACATGTGCCCCTATTTCAACTGCTCATAGACCTTGAAGAACATTTTATGGGAATGCAACTTTGCTAGAACTCATTGGAGATATGTTCAAGATCAACATTTAGTGTTGCTTCAATGACAACTTCATTGGCGTGCAACGCTTTTTGGCGACTCGGGGTCCTTGGTATTGTCTCACTTCATGGGCATTTGGGAGTGTCTTTGGAATATAGCCTTATTTACAATTTAGAAGTTAAGATGCAAGTATATTTTCTCTAATAAGATTAGTTCAATTCAATCTTTTGTCATTCTTGGCGAGAAGAGGTAGGTATGTAATTTTCTACCAAAGGCTATCTCCCGCTTAAGAATGCCAAAGAGTTAAAGACTTTGGCCTATTTTGATTTTACTACTACTCCAGGGATACAAGATAACCTTCCATTTTAGCTTTTTGTCTCAGCTCTCTTGGAAAATTTGTCATGTTAATACAAGACATAATATATATATATAATTCTTGTCCCCAACAGGTTGTGCCTTAGAAATTTAGGGGGTGTTCGTTCCAAACACTTCTTCCCCCATTCCAGAAACTAGTGCAACATAGCTTTCAACATAATATGGTATAGACCAGCCATTTTAAAATACGTCAAACATATTCTCTATTGTACTCGGTATTAGACAACCCCAATGCTGTAAAGACTAATAAACCCTGAACCTCTATTTCACAATTCTTCAACTACACCAAAATCACCACAAACATCCACCCTAATTGCCAAAAACACCACAAACATTCACTCTAGACTTGTACACCACAAACAACTCTGCTTCTGGAAATTTCCTCACACGAACAAATAAACATTGCTCTGACTTTTATTTTCAAAATTTCAGGAATTGTAGATCAAACTAGCTATTACACGCCATCCTTTTTTCAAATGCGACTCCTCTGCAAATATGCTAGGTCAGCCCTTCTCACATGTTGGCTCCTAGGGCACTGCCGATCTCTACCTCGTGTTTGTATATGCTAAAATCAGCGCTCAGTTGGCTCCTACCACGACCATCCTCTGCATGGACTTGGTCAGGGCTGCTACATGTCCGCCTCTTTCTACTTGTCGATTCCTCTGCAATCCTCATCCACGAGCTCTAAGAATCCCACAACGGTTCTTCCCACGGGCATATACTCTCACTAGTGTCGACTCTTCTTCGATAGGTTCTTCTCGATACTCTTCTCTGTCACGGGTTCTTCTCGATACCACTACGACTGCCTCTCTAACACAGGTATCACCTGGGCGTCACGATGACTCTGTCCACGTGACATCTCTCTTGACTGGGACGAACCGACCTGATAGTTTCCTTATCCCTGGTGACTCTAGTCAGGGCTCTCACATTCATGATCGGGACGGGCTACAACCCTGGGTATGCCTGGGTTGACTCTCTTTTGTCCAACTGAGTGCGATTGTGGTTCCTCACTTCATCACTGATCTAAGTAGTCCTTAGAGCTTCAACGGCTTCCCTACCTCTACACTTCATTACGATGAGTCTGTCACCATGTCAATTTTTACACACACAAGAACATAGACAAAAATGCACATAAGACTCAGAAAAAATGGATTGATGCAAATCATATTATGTTTTGCATATTATCTCCCCCAGCCCCCACCTTCATATATACTAGGATGGGGTGGGAGGAGATAATATGCAAAACATAATGAAAGAAAATGGATTGATTCATTATTAAGTGATGCAACTTTTCTTTACATATAGCATCAAATACCTAAATCATTAATGACTACATTAATTATTAATTAGTGTTGATTACATCTCTTTATTATAAAGAGATGAAGACCCTGATTCCTAATTATAATCAATATATCTAACAATCCTCTTTCTGCAAAATCCACTTTGGCTACTTGCGAAACAACCATCCCAAACATGGCCTAGATGTAGCTATAGATAAACCTCTGAATATGTTCAAGTTGCTTACAAGTACATAACAAAGTCAAAGATTTACCATAAAATAATGTCTAAACTAAAAACAAGCACTAGGGTCTCAATCGCAAGGCCATCTCTCAACAACATATAAAATTTAGAAAATTGTGTCAGTGGCAATCTTACAGTAAAACATGAGTCCACTCTTTTTTTTAAATGCTCTAATTTCTAAATGAAGGAAAATTGCCCAGAAAACGGCCACAACATAAAATAAAACGTTCAGATCCCAAAAGATGTAGCAAGAGGAGAAAAATATGTTCAAAAACGTGAAGACAAAGGAGTTCTTCTGTAATACAAACATTAAGTGATAATAAAAGTCTGAAGCAATTAAAGGGGATTAGGTTTATTGTAGTGTAATAGCAATAGAATTCTGCAACTAGAACATAGCCATACAGGAACATAAACACAATTGCTTCTAGTTCTTCCAATCTTCACCTGCACAAATTCAAGAGGATTTCCGCCAAATTTCTATAACCATCAAACATAATATGTTAAATTGGAACAAGCTATCACATAATATGTCAGTCTAAATACACCTAAAGCCTTATGGTATTAAGCAAATGTAAAAAGCTCAAGCATTAGGTACCGGTATAACTTCAGTAGACAAGTATATTAGGTTCAGTATCACAATTTTATTGTATTATTACACCCAAAGCATCAGGTCATAGAGGCCAGTCCATGTAATAGGATATCCACCAAAGTTTGTAAGTGCACCCTTAACCGTACGTGCAAGCAATGGCATACCAGCCATTATCGTTGTCTATAATATATATAAACAGATGTTAAAGAGAGAGGTGCTCTTTAACACTCATAATTGGAGCATCAAAGTCATTTTGTGAAAAATGTCGATGTCTTGTCAATGAACAGGATAGCCAAGACTATTAAAACTACGGAGCATGAATCTGTTTTGGATGTGGTGGTGGATGTGATACTATCCATGGATTGAGAGGGGCATTGTGCTCAATGGGACCCGATCTAATTGTGGTTCGTGAGCTTGGCACTGGATCAACTAGATTATAATCCTTCAGATCCAGATCAAACAAACTTCTTCGGTAGTCAATGCTGTTCTGATTATAGCTCTGCCCCTGTTCCAAAAAATTAGTCATGTTGCAAAATCTACGCCCAAATAAAAAGAGTAATACTTCACTAGTTCCTAATTCAAAATTAAACAAGCAAACAATCAAAAGGAATTCCAAAGGGGACTAATGGATAGAGGCTTAAATTCCTCCTCTGCCCATCAGAATTGGATGACCATAGCAATCTAACACCAAAGTTATTGATTTCTTCATAGTCGGCAAGAACCAATCTCTATTCACAAGATCAATACTATTTGGCTGAATTAAAATAAAAATTAGCAACATACATTGAGCTTTCTGTGAGTTATCCTTGATGATATGTTCTCGGGCTCAGGCCAAACCATATCTGCCACACATAACATGAAATGGATCAATTACCAAATTCACAATAAACTCTGCATTCAATTTCCCAAAACATTTGATGTAACTAACCATATACCAAATAAAAAACAAGTATATGTATGAAACAATGTCTCATACTCTGGATTATTCACCATAAGTAAAGCTTTTACATTTAATTGATTTACAATATGCCTTCTAACCAATTTTTTCACCTGCTTTTCCTATCAACAACCATATAACTAGTTATGTAAGAAGATAGAACCGAATCCTAACTGGTAATCTCTCGCGTGATTTTACTCAAGTAGCAAGAGGACGTCATCTGAAATGAGATCAGGAAATATCTAAAGATGGATCGTTGTATCAGAAATGTGTCCACTTGGCCAAGAGAAACATCAAACCATTTCTCCTAAAAGTTCTAACGGTTGTTTTCTTGGGTGTTTGCCTGTGGCAGCTTCTTCAAAAGTAGCCATATAAATCTTTTTTAGAAGACAAAAGAACCAAAAAGACCCTAATCGTCAGCAGACAAAAGGGAGTGAGGGAATGTAAATTGATTATGATGTGAACTCTATTATGATACAAGTATAATTTGACTCAAAACGTTGATCTGTTACAGATGATGGTTTACTTTTGAGTCATTAATAGATTCACTGAATTATTTCTTGTATGCAAAATCTGCAAAATGTGGGGAGGGACCATTTCTTATAGTCAGAAACCCATTGGCCCCAGTTTATTCGTTCCCTTATCATTTCTCATTTCTAGTAGCATGCAGTAAAACCAATCAATAAAAGGATCTTGGATGTATGTTGTGTATATGAATTTTTAAAGGCTATGTAACCCTGTTAACCCCTAGATTTTCACCCTTGAAAATCTTGAGGGTTAAGAGCCAGCATGCATTATTTTGGCTGGCTTTTTGAGATTCTCCCAGAGTTTAGCACTTGTGTTGAGGAACAGATTGGTTCCCATCAGAGACAAGTATATGATCGGTACATGGTTATTTTGTTCAGAGGTAGAGTTAGCTCGGTTTCCCATGCAATTTGAGAGAGATCTCTACATACAGCAAGTGTTGCTACTTTTTAGGAGACACGATTTGAGCGGGTCTCTGGATAGTTTGGAGCATTTATGAGCACACGGGGATGGTTCTTACATGATTCTAGGCTCAATAGCACTTTTTTGAGCGATATGCAAGAGATTTCTATTTTTAGCAGTTTCTGCTCCAGGCCCCGGATCAAGATTCTGAGCACATAGTATTGATCCTTGAGACATTCTAAGTCTTTTGGATCTTTTCCGGGATGATTTGTCACATATTTCTATTTTTAGCAGGTTGAGCACCAAGGCTCGTATGTTGATTCTAATTGCGAATTTGGATTCCTTGCAAAAAATCGAATCTACTGAGTATAAAGTCGTGGACATGCAGACAACTTTCTATTTTTAGCAGTGGACATATGGTGGTCTCCTAGCCATCCTGAGCATTTGTGGAGAGTTTGGGTCAGTTTCGACAAGTTTCAAATTTTGGGGACCGAGTGGCTACTTTTGGAAATTTATGTTTTTAGTAGTCATCGTCATCTCCAATAGTGACAAGTGGTAGGCTCAGATTTCGACATGTGGCAGAGTATCAAGATGATGTGGCATCTACATGGCATCACGGACTAAGGGCGCATTTTCCAAGGATTATGTATTAAATGAGAATTAATTAAGCTAAAGAGGTGGCTAATGGGTGAGGTGGCATTGTCTAGAGAAAGTTTAGCCACTCAAGGATAATTTTTTTCACTCTATTCCTCTCACTTTCCATATTCTCACTTTCCATGCAACCAATTTCTAAAAAGTCTCCCTAAATTGCTTTTAAACGCAAAATTCTTATATTTTAGGAAATCCCTAAAACATAGGGCCAATTTCCCTTTAACTCATGACTACCTCATCCCTTGGCCAAATTTAGCAATCTAACATGCATTGGAAAGTTAAAATTATCCTCCATACACTCTCACTCATAACTCACCCATGGGCATTACTCACTCACACTTATTCCCTCATGCGCATTAATTCCTAAATTTTTCACTCACACTTATTCCCTCATGCGCATTAACTCCTATTTTCTTCACACTCCTCTCCTATATATTGAATGGTCTTCATTGGTTATTGGTCAGTTCTTGGCAACAGTAGCATAGCGTTTCTCTCTCATTCTTCTCTCTCTCTCTCTTAGTCTAGTGACTCTTCTTTGAGCAAAGTGATCATTGTACCGCTTGTGGACTTGCCAATTGTGGCGCAACCAACCCTCTTGCAAGCCTGTCAATAAAGAAATCGAGTGTTTGTGTTCTAACCTTATTTCTTGATGGTTCTTTGTGAATTTTTGCAATTAGATTAGTCGCTTTCCTTACTAATCGTGATTTATATTGATCTTTTGAATAGTTTCATTCTTGTTCTTTTTCTCTTTTATTGTGCTAACCCTGCAAGATCCCTCCAAACAAGCAAAACTATCTTTTTCCCCACGTCTTGGGCAGAATTAACATGTTGTCCAAAACATAACAGAGACTATTTTTTGTCATTTAACACAGAAAATCAGACTTAGGACAGTGAGAAATCACCCTAGGGACTCCCCCCTGAGGCTAGCAAGCACTAGCCCAAACGGAGAGGGGTCTAGCCCGTGACAATTTGGGGCTTTTCTCCTTGAATTAGCCAAGTTTTTACCATTGTCATAACAGGTTTATCAGCTCAATTTGGAGGGAAGATATTTGTGCTAACAAATTGGCACCATTGTCGGGGAACGCCAGCCTTGGTAACAACGACATCGGTGAGTTTTTATTTCATTGTTTTACTTTGTTTTAACTCACCTGGCAACTCCACAGGATACAAGGACGACTCCACAGGGGACTTACACAAGAAGATATTTCGGTTTCGATTCCCTCACAAGGTCTAAGTTTCGAGCTTCAACAAACCCTAACATCTTTCCCTAGAACAAGACTATCCCTTCACCAAGAACTCCTATCAAAGTTGGTAAGCATATGAGTTCTTAGGTAAGTCCTTTTTCAACGAGCAATATGGTGAGTGTATCTTCGACATCTTCATCTTCCGTTTTATTTCCATCTCAAGCTATTAGTAGGGTAGCAATTGTGCTTGTTTCTATTTGAGATTAACAATATGGATGCAACTGTGAGACCACCAGTAAGGTGGAGATTTTCTTCCTTTGACCCACTAAGTTTTTTGCATTCCCAGATTATCCTCATGACTTACCTGCACATAAATGGCTTAAATGCATACCTGTGTTTGCAGGGAGGTCGGGAGAATCAGTTAAGGATCACTTGGCTAAATTTTTGCAAGTGGTGGGCGATTTTAACGTGGAACATGAGGATGTGGTGATGAGGATGTTTGTGTCGACCCTCAAGGGGGAGGCATGAGCATGGTACAAGTCCCTTCCTGATGCTTACATTGATGGATGGGATTCCTTCCAGGAGAAATTCACTGAGAGATGGGAAAATACACGAGACATTTTCTTCTTATGCACAATTTTTTCAATTATTAAAAAGCATGAAAGTGAAAATGTTTTCCAATTTAACGCTCACTTTTCCAAATTTTACAATCGAATTCCTTACAGAGTGAGGCCTAACAAAGTTGTTGCTTTGATTTATTATCTTGAGGCATTTGATGGTATTTTTGGTGTTTTTCTCAGGAATGAAGACCCTCGAAATCTGGAGGAAGCACATGTTGTTGTTATCAAGTTAGAGAGAAATTACCTTGTAGCTTGTGAACTCCCTCTGATCCAAGTCCCAAACCAACCAGTGAAGGCTACTCCACTCGATGATCTTCAACCATTGGTTGTTACAGAAGTGCAAGAAGTCTATGTTATTGAAGATGAATCATGAACCACAACTTGCACCATATCAAGTTCCCAGAGAAGAACAGGAGGGTGATAGCCCAATTTTAGATGATCCGGAACCAATAGTTGCACCATTTGAGTCACATACAAAGTTCCAGGAAGATGAAGGTAAAGTTTTCAGTGCTCAAGAGTGTTCCTTGGTTCCTTCTATTAGTGATGATGAAAAGTTTCAAGAGGAGGAACCACAGGTTAACCAAGTAAAGATTAGTCAACAGGGGATTTCATCCGTGCTCATCCTAGTAGAGGCTTCATCCTTGCTTATCACAGCAATGGTTCAGGAACAGCTTGATCTGATACCATTACAGCAAGAGGAGCCACTTTTGGTTCAACCAAAGGATGATGTCCCTTACACTTTGCCTACTACTCCGCATCCTGAGGTTGTTCTTCAGGATCTTGAGATTGATCAGAGTTTGGATATCAGAGTTCACCATGACCCAGTTGAGCTCAAAATGATGGAGATATTTTAGCAGGTAAATGCCAAGAGTTTTGACTCTCATGTATCCATTCTTTTGTTGAAATACCATGTTCTAAGTCCCAACCAAACTTTAGTCAACTGGCACCCTTCAGTTATGGCTTCACCAGCAAGTACATCAAGGCAACTTTGGGTCATATGAGATTTCACGATTTCTCCCCTTGGAAGGTTGACTTTGTTGACATCTCCAGTCAGATTAATCATTTGGCTGCATAGTTACATTGGTCCTTTGAGTATGATGATTTGACCATGATAGCTTGAGGTAAGAAATTTTGGGATTAGGATAGTTGTCTTTCCTTTCCGCATTGTCATTTCAGTGTTTCCTTCTTGCTGATTTTTTACATTTTTGGGACAGAAACTTACTTTCCTTTGTAATGTCTTTTCCCTTCAGTTATTTACTTCATTCTTTGCATAAGTGTCGTTGATTTTTTCCAAGTCATATCAGCATGTGGTCATGTCTTGTGTGTCTTTCGTTTCTTGAATAAATAGTCATCCATAACTGTTATTCCTAGGATAAAATTTGAATGTCAAATCCTTCACATGCCAAGCCTTTGTGTCTATCATTAGAGTGAGTCTGGATGGGAGTCATGTTTTGTCATTATTCCCGAAGCATTGAGCCTCTAGGATGGGTAGTTAGAGGAGACATAGGAGTGTCTTGAGTCATCTTATGTTTTTTCTCCTCATCTCTTATCATTGAGTCCTACATTGAGTCAGTCGCCTCCCTCATCCAACAATAGGGATATAGTACCTGGTTCTTTCATCTTGATCTTCTTGAGTTATCACTTCGCGCTTAAGGAAGATAGACATCATTGCTCTTCTTTTCAGCAGGTCATCTTGTATCGACTTCAACACATTATCTACAAATGACCCAGAAGTAGAGCACCTTGGTAGTTGTTAGCCTCATTGGAGGTTATCTCGCATCTGACAAGGTTGAGTATCATTAGGCCTTGATTGGATGATCCTTGTCCTTGTTCGACTTCATAACATCTTTCACAGTGACAGGTTGTGCTCGTGAGTCGTACCTTAGGACCCAATGTCAATGTTGGTGGTGTTCCTTCGCACTTAACAGGTGTTTACATTATTGACATTTGATTAAGTGACCCTCCCTTGTGTCGACATCAACACATTTACCACAAGGAGTGCACATATTGGGTGGTAGCAGGTAACGAATTTGGATGAGACCCCTTGTGTTCCAGTTTTTCAGTGGGAATCTTTATATTGATTTGACTCCATGGCCCATTGGATAGGCTTTGGTATCACAGGTCGGCATACAAGATCTTCTTTGTCGACTTATAGGGCCTTTTTTTCCTTCCACACATTTACAGGGGTATATTTGGGTATAGATCTTTCTAGAGCATCAATGGTACATCTTATAGAGTTCTCACAGAGAAGTATTATTATAGACACAGAGATTCATATGGTTCTCGACATCCCACGGGGGGATCTAATCCACTTGAGTCGCCATTGTTAACCCTTAGATTTTCACCCTTGAAAATCTTGCGGGTTAAGAGCCAACATGCATTATTTTGGCTGGCATTTTGAGATTCTCCCAGAGTTTAGCGCTTGTGTTGAGCAAGAGGTTGATTCCCATCACAGACAAGTATATGATCGGTACATGGTTATTTTGTTCAGAGGTAGAGTTAGCTTGGTTTCCCATGCATTTGTGAGAGATGTCTACATACAGCAGGTGTTGCTACTTTTTAGGAGACACGGTTTGAGTGGGTCTCTGGATAGTTTGGAGCAGTTCTGAGCACACAGGGATGGTCCTTGCATGATTTTAGGCTCGATAGCACTTTTCTAGGCGACATGCAGGAGATTTCTATTTTAGCAGTTTCAGCTCCAGGCCCTAGATCCAGATTCTGAGAGCATAGTATTGATCCTTGAGACATTCTGAGTCTTTTGGATCTTTTCCAGGATGATTTGTTACGGATTTCTATTTTTAGCAGGTTGAGCACCAGGGCTCACATGTTGATTCTACTTGTGGATTTGGATTCCTTGCAAAAAATCAAATCTAATGAGTATAAAGTCGTGGACATGCGGAAAACTTTCTATTTTTAGAAGTGGGCATAAGGTGGTTGTCTCCTAGCCATCCCGAGCATTTGTGGAGAGTTTGGGTCAATTTCAACAAGTTTCAAATTTTTGGGACCAAGTGGCTATTTTTGAAAATTTATATTTTTAGTTGTCATCGTCATCTCCAGCAGTGACAAGTGGCAGGCTCAGATTTCAACATGTGACAGAGTATCAAGATGATGTTCCAAGGATTATGTATTAAATGAGAATTAATTAAGCTAAAGAGGTGGTGCATGGGTGAGGTGGCATTGTCTAGAGAAAGTTTACTCAAGGATAATTTTTCTAACTCTATTCCTCTCACTTTCCATATTCTCACTTTCCATGAAACTAGTTTCTAAAAATTCTCCCTAAATTGCTTTTAAACTCAAAATTCCAAAATTTTAGGAAATCCCTAAAAAATAGGGCGAATTTCCCTTTAACTCATGACTCCCTCATCCCTTGGGCCAAATTTAGCAATCTAACATGCGTTGGAAAGATAAAATTATCCACTCACTCAAAACTCACCCATGCACATTACTCACTCACACTTATTCCCTCATGCACATGTAACTCCTATTTTCTTCACACTCTCTTATATATTGGATGGTCTTCATTGGCTATTGGTCGGTTCTTGGCAACGGCAACATAGTGTTTCTCTCTCTCTCTTAGTCTAGTGACTCTTCTTTGAGCAAAGTGATCATTGTACTGGTTGTGGACTTGCCAACTGTGGTGCAACCAACCCTCTTGCAAGCCTATCAATAAAGAAATCGAGTGTTTGTGTTCTAACCTTATTTCTTGATGGTATTTTGTGAATTTTGCACGCAGATTAGTATCTTTTCTTTGCTGTTTTTTGTGGTTTATGTTGATCTTTTGAGTGGTTTTCTTTCTATTTCTTTCTCTCTTTTATTGTGCTAACCCTACAGGATCCCTCCAAGTAAAAAGGAACGATTTTTACCCTTGTTTTGGACAGTTTTAACACACTGTCCCAAACATATCAGTGGTTTTTTTTTGTCAATAAAAGCAGAAAATCAGACTTGGGACAGTGGCAAATCACCCTAGGGACTCCCCCCCTGAGACTAGCAAGCACTAGCCCAAACAGAGAGGGGTCTAGCCTGTGACAATTTGGGGCTTTTCTCCTTGAATTAGCCAAGTTTTCATCGTTGTTATAACAGGTTTATCAGCTCAATTGGAGGGTGGGAGTTTGTGCTAACAAACCCACAGTTAAGGGTGACGCTTTAAAATATATCTTGAAGCCAAAAAGGAAGGCACCTTAAATTAGATAACCAATAGAGGCTTAATCAAACTTATTCCCAAAGACGACAAGAAAGATTGGATCTTGGTGTTACCCTCTGAAAATGTAGGGATCATTTCACATTTTCATGAGCTTTAGTCTCTCATCGAGCACAACAGAAGATCCTTGGAGTTCAATGGTAGTTATAGGTTTTGAAGGTTATGCACTTTGTTCCATCTTTCCCAAGCACCACTCATCATCCAAGGTGTGGAGAAATATGGTTGTCTTGTTGGAGGATGTTCCAGAGGCACATTTCACCAAGACTTGGCACATTTGAGGCATGGATACAAGGATCATATTACCTTTTTGTTGCATCATTGATGAAGAGCCTTGTTCCAAAGGTTGAAGCCAAGGCCCAAGATCCATGGATAAAAGAAGCAATCTCTAGAAGATGAATTCCCTACTTCAAGAGGTCGTTAAAGCATAACATGTCTCGAGACAAAACCCAAAAGAGAAAAACGTCTGACATTGGAGAAAGCTTGAAGCAAGGCACGTGGCAAAGAAAAGAGCTAATGGAGGAACACCTTGTTTGAAATGGTGCCATGTAGCACTAGAAAGTATCTCTATGGTTGAAGGTCCATTGGGGGTGTATCTCCCAGACTTGCACTCAAAGATATTCAAGCCCTTGAATGAAATGAAACCCTAGAGGCATTTAAGAAGGTTGTTCACTGTCACCACTGCAACTCATCCTCTCACCTTAGGTCGGCTCTCCTTCAGCACAAGGGGGGAAACCCTAGGAAAGAAAGTGTAAAATATACTTTAGAAATAAATGGAATGGTGGATTTCCCATGCCTATCCAATGGGCAATGGAATCGAGATCAACAATCAAAAGGGCTCAAACAGTATGGAAGAAGGCATAGTTAGGCTACTATAAACAAGCTCAAACTAACCACTTGGATTTACTTCAATATGCAAAGAATTAAAGGAGGTTCTTCCAAAGATGCTCCTCGCAACAAGTACAAAATTAGCCAAGTAATAATGTTTAACCATGAATATTTAAAGGACAATTACATATGAAATCGTAAATGAAGTAGACATAAGTAGAAAGCCCTCTTTATAAAAGAACAACCAATAATAGATCAATCCTCAAGTGTGATTTCACCCATGAACAAGAGAGCCTAGATGTGACATAATTAACCTGAAAACCCTAGCTAGGGCAGCCCTCAAAAGAGAGTGGAAATCCCTAACCAGGAGATTTAGAGCAACAAAATCCCTCAACAAACACAATGATTCAGCAAGACAAAGGGAGGGTTTCACCTCAACCCTAACATCTTCTTTTTGAGGCAAGATTGCCCTTCTAAAAAAATTATTCCAACAGATTTGTACAAGTAATTTTCAGCAATCGAATCAACCCAAGAAAGAGAAAAGAAAGATGAAGAACCTCAAATTAAAATGCCCCTTAACTTCTTCCTCCCAAAATATCTTCAATTAAGCTTGGAAGGGAGCTCCCACAATTCCAACCATGCCTAGCAAATGAGAGCTCTCTTCCTTTATAGAGCTCCTCCACAACCATTTTACAATAAAACATTATTGAGAAAATACTAAAAGCCTCAATAATATAAAGAAAACTCTAGAAGCCTTTAGGGAAAAGCATTCCTCTAGAAACTTCCAATAAAATATTATTTAGAAACCCCAAGAGATTCGTCCTCCATATTTTCTCCTAATAATTTATTTTAAAGAACCTACTATAAGTCCTCATTAATATATTCTTAGAAGTATCTAGAACCCTTCATAAAATATAACTTAAAATTCATATGAGCCTTCTCTTGGTGGAGTGCTCCTCAAAATCCACAATGATTCCTTTCTTGAGTCATGCATAGATGCCATTTGTCACCTCCTACGTTAGGGCACTCTTCCTAAAAACTTTTTTGTTCTAATGCAAGCCATCCTTCTAGAAGCTTCTCCCTTTTTTGTGAGTGTGTCAAAGATCCATATATGAATCATGCCTCCAAATATGAAATTTTTCCTTGCAGAATGTGAAATGCCTCAAAAGGTGTTCCTCAATGGAAGAATATGTATCAAAATATGTAGAAGGAGCTTCTAAAGCAACATCTATCATGATACCATGGGATTTTAGCCTTGGCACTAAAGTTTTCAATATTCATTAGGGGGGTAAAGGGGGCATTACACATGCTTCATCAACATTGTGGCCACAAAAGGAGGCAATAAATTACCTTAATGGATGAGTTATTAAGCAAAAGTTAGGCCAAATTGACTGGGAAGGATAAATTTTGATGTAGAATTTGATGATGATGAGGTCTTCCATAGTAGGAGGAGCTCCAAGTGAAAAAATAATAATAAACATAACTTTTAATTTCTTTAGGTCAGCCTTGACTTAAAGTCACAATTAAACTTAACTTTAAGTTATGTTTAGGTTGGCCTTAACCCAAAAAATAAGAGTATAATTGTCATCTCAATGAAGAATTATAACATTTATTATTGAGCACTCGTATGGAGAGAGGAAGAGGTGTTAGAATATAGAGGATTGTGCTCGTTTAACCATTGACGATACCCTCGTCACCCAACCACAGGCCTTAAGCCACCCTTCGAGCACCTTGACCTTGATCGAGAAGAGAATTCTGGCTGCAATCTATAGCCAAGAGAGGCTAAATGCACCAAGCAAAAGAATAGAAACTAAACTAAACAGATGATCCCACCCAGAAGCTAGCGCACCACTCTCCCAGCTTTCCCAGAAAACCTGCGCACCAAACTGCTGCTGCCTGCAACTGCCTGCGCAGATATTGCTCTCACTGCAACTGTTGAGATGACAAATAATGAAACTGGCGCCCTGTATTTATAGTGGACTGGCCAGTCTAACTGGGGCCGACCTGGCCAGTCTAACTGGGCCGACTTCTCCTTCTGGGCATCAATAAATTCAATATAAATATATTTGTTCAGCCGACAACCTGTCTAGGGTTTCCTTTAATTCTTTGCTTCCTTCCGGAGGATTCTAATCTCGCCATAGGTCATAATAGAGGTTCATACCTCCCGAAGCTACCATAATATTAACACTCCCTCCTAGCTAGGGAGGTATGGTCT